>NDFZ01005314.1:419256-512140 GCA_002192655.3 Mamestra configurata
GATGGGAAATCATCAAATGACTTCTTCCGCTCTGGGTGGAGCGGAAGGGCGTGTCAGACTCTTACTGACTAAAACCCATCCGTGTTCCTTCTAAAGCCCTTTGCGTTCCAGAGCCGCGGTGACTCTTTCAAACAAATTCCGCAACTCGAATAAATTCCGCAACACGAGACTTGCTTCTGAATTTTGCGCAAGTGCAAGCGTACTTACGCCGGTGACTGTACATGCTTTAAGTCTCGATAATTTATCGAATAAGCATCACAATGAGTCACTTCCTTCCGCTGGGTCCTACAATTTGCGCGGGTTGACAACCATAACAAATAGGTGCATAAGGCTGGGTGCTGACATGTATTGTGCGGTTTTGTCTGAAATAAACCTCATCTTGAAAATCTTTCGTCGGAAATTCTTGGAAGGGAGATTGTTGCTCAGTTGAAGGCTCTTCCCCTATATATTGGTACTTACACTGCTGAAATTTGGTGAATACAAAGAAATAAAACTTTTTTATTTGGCACACACAGACACACATAATCTAAGGACAAATATACTACTAATAAACGGACCCAGGTTGGCCGCTGTTAAAATAATCTGGCCAAATAGCGAAGATTATCACCCAACCCAAAGGCAATGCCGGTGTGGAGCCCCTTCACAGGACATGCGTCACCTCCTTAATTGACCGTCGTGCACAACCACCTGCACCATCAAAGATTTAGCGAGGCCAATGATAGAGCTGTTCAGGTAGCTAATACTGGTCGGACAAAATTTGATATGAGTCAATACACACGAAAAGAAGAAGGGTACAAATATTAGGAAGCTTAATTTTAAAACAGTAACATTGCGTGCTCCACGGCTGCGCCAAATACCAGTCCAGTAGAGCAACATGGCAGACAACGAGGAGTTGCCTGACGCTGGTTTCAACTGAACCTTACGTTGAGTGTCCGGATAAAAATGAATAAACCTATGCAAAACGTCCACTGTCTGCATTTTTAGAGTACTTTGGACGATTACCAACTACATGAAACAGTTACCTCTTAAACCTACAAATTATATTCAGATCCGTCAGATTAATCTGTAACACATTAGAATATTTAAAAAGACTAATCCAATGCAGTTACAAACTAGCTCAATTTCTTAAAGACATTGTTGTCTATGGATGCCAATTTACAAAAAAAAAGAGAACTGTCATCTGTCAAAAAAAAATGGAGTCGCAGTAAAAGTAACTCGCATTTTTATTCAAACAAAATCCTTGTTGAGAACTTGCAACCATACCTAGAACACACAGGCATTTAGCCTGTTGTCTAATTTCATGACCCGAGTGATATGATCAGTCAAAGCTATTTTAGCCAACCAGTCATAACAGCCAACTAGAGATATGGCAGCAGATTTACCAATCAGTGTCTTGATCAGCAGCCTAAATGCGAATAAACAAATGAATGCAATCGACCACATAATTGCTTTCATTCTGACATTTCAGCCGTATTCATTGCGTGTTTTACGCTGTCGAGTAGACAAAGTTTTTAAACATATGAAGCGATGAATCTGGAATTCTACTCGATTGTGGAGGAATATGCGATTTTATGAGTTAGGCAATTGTCAAATAATAAAATCTTAACTTTGGGGGATTTTCTAAGCTTTAAGTTTGGTTATCGCCCTGTTTAATATTTAATTGTTGTATAGTAAAACATTTTTTGTTGCGTAGTAGTTACTCATAGATAATATTATATCTATTATAATAATATATAATTATCTAATAATATATATGTCACCGGAATATTGCAAACGCCGTAAGATTGTAAAATAACGCGCGAAATTGTAAACTATTTTTTCTTAATAAGACGCGGATATATTGGAAACTATTAAATTTCGATGGGATTTATTACCCAAAACGATTTTTTCATAATATATCGAGAAATTATAATCTAATCAAGATTTATTACAATTACGGAGTCTGCAATTTTCCAGTGACATATATATTTAAGTATTTCATGCTAATATCCATATATCCAAGATGCGGAATGAATCAAAGTCTTGGTGTATAAGTGTGAAGTGTTTATTTATCAATACACTAATTATTTATTAACAAAGTAATTAATAATGTATAGTTTACGGTTCCACACATAAATATGCTCATTATAATTATTTATCGCCCTCAGATTAATATATTAAGGTCTAACAATGTTTATGTTATGATTAAGTTACATTATCTATTAAAATATTCTTAAGGCCGACAACTGTTTGGCGCACCCTATTGAATGACACACTTATGTATCATACACAACTGTGTACAATAATACACAGTTGTGTACATAATGTCGATCGCTTAAAATATTAATTAATGCGTTAAAATGATTTATTGGTTAAAAACATTACGTATTTAATGAATGGCATAAATGATTAATTGTTAAACAATATATTATTGTGTTTTATTCTTATTATTTAAGCTTACGCACGATTTTATGTTAATAAAGTTTGAAATAATGAAAAATACCTAAGTAGTATATATGTCACCGTAAAATTGCAAACGCCGTTAGATTGTAAAACAATGCGTGAAATTGTAAACTATTTATTCTTAAGAAAACACGGATCTATTGGAAACTATTGAATTTGGATGGGATTTATTGCATACAAAACGATTTTGAGAGATTACAATTTAATAAAAATATATTACAATTTTACGGAGTCTGCAATTTTCCGGTAACATATATTATATAATTTAGTAGATGAGTCTATAATTTCATATTCCTATTTTCTTACCTACTTGGTGTCTATTAATTCTAGCAGTTATCCTCGTCTAGACTCAATTCATATGATAATTTACAATACCTTTGTTTTTATACTATATTATTAAAATTTTATAAAACAGATAATCCTAGTCAGCCTGTCCCTATTTCTCCGCTTATTTCTTCTAAACCACGCAAAAGTTTTGATACAGATTTCGTTTGTACTAAAAAAGGTATATAATAATCTACCCGTGCGAAGTCGGGCATCATCTGCCTAGCCTTTTCCCAACCACACTGGGGTCGGCTTCCACTCAAACCGGATTCTACTGATCACCAGTATTTTACGTGGAGCGGCTGCCTACTAGACCTCCACAACCCATTCTTGTCAAGACTGGAGTCAGATTTACTAGTTTATGACAATCCGTAACGACTCCCAAGGATCTACAAATTACAACCTGATAAAGCCAGCCTTGCTTATTATAATAATAATAACAATGTGTAGACGACGATACGACAATAAATTAAAACACTGGCTATACTAGTTCATACGAATATGTTGTCTTTTATCACAGATTTGATGTCACTAACTGCAACAGACTGCTTGGAATATTTCGTCAGAATAGTAGTCACTGTCTTTGACTAGTTTGAGTTTTTATTTTTTAATTCGGTGACAGGATTTATAATACCCAGTTCCACAATATTCCTATGAACCAGTATTGCCAGTGTTTTCATTTATTGTCCTATCGATGTCTCCACATTGTTTAACTGAGGTCCAGTTTTTGGAACGATCATTGCAAAGTTAATAACATGATATAACTATCGCAAAATTAACGCTAATTGTCAATCACACATTAAACGTTGAGATTGCTCGAATGAATTTTAAACAGCCATTCGGAATTCCTGAAACCGGGGCTAAGTATTACAACATTATTCCATACTCTACTTATTCTTTCAGGGAAAACGGGCATGATTTTACGTTACAGCAGTTACCTACCTCGTTTGCCAAGTTTGTTTATAACATGTTTTTTTAAGGATGGGAAATCATCAAATGACTTCTTCCGCTCTGGATGGAGGAAGGGCAAGTCAGACTCTTACTGACTAAAACCCATCCGTGTTCCTTCTAAAGCCCTTTGCGTTCCAGGGCCACGGTGACTCTTTCGAACAAATAAAAAAATGTGGTCATGATCCTCAGCAGTTAGGGAATGAAGAAGAAGAAGAATAATAATACGTAGCCATTGGAAAACTTCACAGAAGACGTACACTTATAGACTAACGCCTACCTATTTCCCTTGGGAGTACGAAGAAATAAACAATACGCAATTGCTACGACCCTTACATCTATTTAGCCTCTATCATGAAAAATACTTAAATAGTAAAACAAAGTAGTAAAAAGTATAAATGGTCTTGCTGGCACGGAACCCGCACTTGACCGGTTTTTATTATCATAATATTGATTTAAATATGAAGTACCATAGCTTTCGATCCCAGCTTCGCTCGCGCGTTAATATAGATTTTAGCCTATAACCTTTTCAAGCGTCCCATATCTGTTAGTACCACAATGCATAAAAATCGGATCAGCGATTTAGACCCCTAAAAGCGTAACAAACGAACAAACAAACTCGCTTTCGTATTTATAATATTAGTTAGTATTTAAATATGCTAAAACCGGGTGTTTTTAATGCACCCACAAAATATAATGTTAACAAATATAAAAATATTTCTTTGGTAGGTACTCATTCTCTAGGTACCTACATGTTTTTTAACTAGTTTTTATTATACGTCGAAACTTTGCAAAAAGCCTGTTTTGTTCAACATCAAAAATCTCGCCAAAATAAAATACAATCTTCGTTATAAATTATCACCTTTTTTGTTATTTCGAAATACGTTTTGTTGTATTCAAATACGTCTCAATTATTTTCTTATTTATTTGTTATCAAAGCAATTTGATGACAGCCGGAAATATACTCATCTTTTTTTATTCTTAAATATGATTCATATAAAGTTAAATAATACTTATTACTTTACTAGCTTCTGTTTTCCGATCCCGAAGAAATTTCGGGAAATCATCTCTTAGGGCTCCCCTACACTCCTCAAGGAACCTACATACCAAATTTCAGATTTCTACGACCAGTACTTTCGGCTGTCGGTTGTCTGTCAGTCACTCAGGACCGAAGAGTTTTATATTATTGGTAGCTTTTTCCCGCGGCTCCCGTCCCTTGTCCCATCCTTTGGGAACTGTTAATTTTGCTAGATAAAAATTTGCCTTATGATTCTTACCGATAGTGTAGCTTTGTATCAATGAAATAAATTTTGTAATTGGATTACTGGATATTCCAAAGATTACCTTTTACAATCATACAAACAAACACTATTTTATCTATTTTTTATTATTAGTTTAGATTTATTTAATAAGTTGTTGATAATTTTATTTGTCGATGACAGTCGGAAAAAACGTCATCTTTTTGTTAAATGGGTTATTCATTATTTATAGCATGTATTACTTTGTGGTTTTTCCTTCTGGTAATTCAATATTTTATATGAATAATTCCTATCTATTAACAAAATCGAAAATGACTGTAATTTCAATCAGACGTTCTATCAACAATCAGTATGCCAAATAATGCTTGAAATAGGTTTCGAACGAATTGTAGTGCCTTTTATAATCTACATTTGAGAGTCTTTCAACATTTTTGCCGTTCCAGAATGCGACGCTACATGAAATAATGTTTTACAAATTAAAAAATCCAATCAATCATAATACTCCTACACGATTAGACGTCATAAATTAGAAATGTCATAAATTAATTTATGAAACATTAATGTATCAAACATCCCATCATTGAATGTTATAGAATTTTAAACGGACGCCTGTGAATCATGGTTTGAAGAAAATATTTTGGCAATGGCATTCTAAATATTTTGAACAGATTCGTTTAATACTTTTATGTAAATAAAGACTATGGGATTAACTGCTCCATTTATTTTTAACAGTTTCCGGCGAGCAGGCCGATAACGTTGGTGAGAAATATTATCTACACTTATAAGAATAAAAAAATACTTACGTTTTTACAAAATCCCACTTGATACACTAAAACAATCCTTCATATTTACAATAATTTTCTTTCAAAGAAAACTAAACAGTCCACTCACTCACTAAACACACTAACACTAAACCGAACGCGCTTAAAAATCTAAAAACAGAATTGTCAAATTCGCGCGGGAACAGTAACATAGACCAAAAAAATGCAGATTAAAAAAATATTTTGACAGTTAATTGAATTTTCACAAAAGAGGTTTTAACGTTTGGAGCGCTGACTCTATACGCGAATCGCTGGCGACTGGCGAATGAGTCTACCCACCCCCCTTCTATAGGCGTGGCCTTAACATACCCACCGAGAGGCGGGGCCCGGAGGATTTTTTTTTTCCTATTTATACTTTCTTGGTTTTATTATTTTCGTCGGCAGTTTATTATATTGTAATGTCTGACTGTTTGTTCATCATTGTATTGACTCCGTGATTTTGCGCGTCTTAATTGAGTAACATTTTTTGTGATAGGACAAGCTTGCCGCCATTTTAAGTTTTAAGCATTGGGTGGCTTTAATTAGTATACTGTGGCATTCGCTTGTCTGTGGTCTCGATTTTATTTTTGGGTGTTCGTGGAAATTGTATGTGGGTCTAGAGATGAAAATATTTCTGAATTTAATGGTTTTGTACACGTTTGCAATTATTAATTCATTATTATTGGACTGTTCATAAGTATGCGAGAATGCTAGTTTATTTAATTATTTTATGTGATTTTTTCATTTCGGTAAATTCGCATAGTAAACTAATTATTTAGTATGGACTTAATAAAATAATTTTAATAAATACAAAATATTTTTGTTGTAATTATTTGCTTGCTGAAATATAACATCAGGTACCTACATCAATATCAAATAAAAATAAATAGTCAGATATATAATTATGGCCAAATTCAAAGTCAAAGTCAAAGTCAAAACGTTTATTTCAATTAGTCCATTAAACGGCACTTTTGAACGTCATCGTTTACAGTTCAGTAAAGTAATAATGTTACATTAATAAAGTGACTCTACTGTCCATTCGGAAAGGTAGATTCTTATGGGGAAGAACGGACAAGAAACTCCATAGTTACTCTTTTCAAATAATGATTTTACAAAATTTGGTAAACAAAAATTAATTTAATATTATGTGAGGACACCCAGAGTATGCTACTTATAAGAACAAAGTATCACCAGCAGAGGTAAACTTATTCATTCCTAAAGAAATTTAGGTAAAAGGTACTACAAATTAGTGGCCCAGGCATCATTAAGCTTGCCTAATTAGTGTGACATGTAGCTTGAACTTATTATTATAATAATTTTACGATAATAATGATAGATGGTCCACTTACGTATACCTAGTAATAATAATAATAAATAATAACACCTCTTCGCTCTACATAGGTTTTCAGTCATTTTTGTCTATGGGCCTGGTAGTGCCCCCGCCAAGTTTGGGACTGTGATATTTTGAACCGAAGTCTTTAGGGATGCACGAAGGGTACGTGTAGTGCTCTACCGCGTTTGTGATTATCTCTCTTTCCAAATATTTACTTAGGTACTGTAATAATCATAAGCGCGGTAGCTGATTTCTATACAAAAAAAACCGTTGAATTTAGAACCTTCTCCTTTTTTTTGAAGTCGTTTAATGAAGTTACTGATAAAATTCAGAATATTCCATACCTATATAAAATAAAATATATACAAAAAAAAAACACTGGGATTAGGCTGGAGTTATTAAGTCGATCGGTGGATTTGATTGTTGTATTAAACCTAATAAACTAGTTAAAAAAAAAAACAAATCTAAATCCAATGGTACCAGGTAACTGCTATTCATAAAATTAATGGTTATTATAAGTACCTAGTTAAAATTTCATAAACATAACCCTAATGAATTCGCATAATTTGACGTAATAGGTATAACCCGTTTAAGAAATTACACATTGTATAATTATACCAAACCAACTGAGGTATTATTTAAAGAAAATTATAATTTTAATAGCTTAATTATTTTATTTAAAATAATTTATACGGTTTTATAAGTACCTACTGAATATCTAAGTTTGTATAATACCTACGTATTTGTGCCATTCGAAATGTAGAACTTCATATAATTTTGGTATTATCTCAACTTGTTCTTAAGTAATTTTGTTATGATTCTTGGAATAGCAGGTGATAGATATTAATTTTAAACCAGGCAATAATTACAACGTTATTAAATGAATGATTGCAACAATTATTGTGTTAGGATATGAATTTCATAATTATTGTATTGAATAGCATTTTTTTTTGAAAACACAGTAAGCTAGAATGCAGAATGAAAAACCATTTAAAAAGCTTAGGAATTAAGAAAAAAAAAGCAGCGACGTCCTTAAAACGCCCCACAGATAATAAAAAGTAAAGCTTTGTTAACTTTTATTTATTTAATTAATTATTAACACTTTACGCACACAAATGTACAGAAGCGGACTTAATGCCATAATTGTTTCATTTTTTTTTTAAGCTTATCACCTGTTTGTATAGATTATGGATTGCATTAAACGATTTCAGATTTATATAAGGTTAACCAATGGAACCCTATAACTAAGCCTCTGCTGTTCGTCCGTCCGTCCGTCTGCCTGTCAGCGGGCTGTATCTCAAAAACCGCAATAGGTAGACAGCTGAAATTTTCACAGAGCGTGTATTTCTATTGCCGCTATAATAACAAATAATAAAAATTAAATTATTTAAAATAAAAAAGTTGCTCTCGTACACGAAACGCGGTTTTATTTCGGTTTAACGTACGGAACCCTTCGTGTGAGAGTCCAACTCGCTCATGGTCGGTTTTTGTATAAAATGTCTCATTTGTAAAAAAACACATTGTAGAAACATTTTCTTTGCAACATAATATCGCCTGTAAGTCTCACCCCCTGCATTCCTATCCACCTGTAGGGGGGCGGGGGAGGAAAAATAAAAAACCACCCCAAAGGAAGGGAGTTTTTTAATTAGTCACCTTTTTTAAGTGTTTTTAAGACGGATGCTGCGTTTAGACTGCGTACTAAATTGGTAAAGTCAGTGCTGCTACGGGCGAGTTGAGTGAGCTCTATTCATCCAGTGAGTCCATTTGTGGACCATGCCAGTTAATTTAAATTTCACTTATATTGTAAAAAAAACTTTTAATTAGTTTGAATTCCAATCCGCTTATTTTATATTACTATATGAAAAGTACGTCTATGGGATGTTTGTTAATCGATCACGCATCAACTGTACGGATTTAGATTAAATTTGTAGGATGGGTAGAATATGCATGGTATGGAAAGGATATTATAATGATTTTATCCCGAAAGTTTGTCCTCCTGGAATAATTTCTGACTAAAACGCAGGAAGGTAAGAACAAAATAAGAGTACCCATCTTTATATTTGATATAACCGCTTCTTATAGTATATGGCCACAATAGCAATCTTCATATGTAACAATGTAATACAACAACAACTACCTCGTGATAAATAATTGAAATAGGAACGTGATTGAATAAAATTGAATAAGTTTTTATAAAAACCAATTTTATATTTTAATATGCATCGAATACTAACGTCGTGAAACGGTTTTTTTTTTGTTTTTCTATTTCAGTATAGGTATTGCGAAATAGTTTATATTTCTTTATGTAACGTAATAAATATTTAAACAAGATTGCCTTTTCGTCGTTTGGGATGAAACGCATGAAATTGATTGATTTTCGATTATAAGGGAATATAAATAATATTCTATTGATTTTGCGAATGTGAGCCTGTTCATTCTTATTAGTTTACTATTTTAGTATGATAGGTGTTGAAATATCCATGTTAATTTAAAAAGACAGCCGTAAAAAACCATACTACCTACCTATAGGTCTACCCCCTTATTCATAAAAACTTTGAATTGTTACTTAGTTAAAATACTGTTTAAGAGATTCTTAATTCAAATTCTCCATAGAAAATTTTGAATAAAGAATCTGCTTTTCAGTTGGTACTTTAGCTATGTTATGGTAATAACGTTTTTATGAATAAGATTGCTAATGTTTTCTAAACCACTAGCTTTTACCTACTCGCGCAAGTAACTCGCCCGAACTAAACAGACCCCAAAATATCTTAGCTAGTTGCGAATAAGTCTTATTTTCTCGTAAAACACAGCCAATGTTTTCTTTCTGTCCGTTTTTTACAGATAGTTACGTACGCTCCCTTTTTTAATTAAAAAAGTTAACTTACAAGTCACTTTGGTATATTTGAGACCTTCTTTGTTACAAAGAAAAACGTTTTGTGATGACTCGGTTTTTTTTTAATTTTTTGTTTGTGATTTTTCAATGTTATTTTAACTTTCGGATGGTTTGTAGAGTCAATGAAATCTTGGTTAGAAAAAATAAAATAGAGAACGCTAAAAAGTTAAAGCTCTAGGTGTACCATTTTCAAATTTGGTGACTTTTCATCCGGTATTGAAAAATATATATTGTTGGAAACAGTCAAAAACAGATTTATTGAAAATAGTAGGTAAAGATAAGGTCATCCGAATGTTTCCTAATAACGCGTTCACCATACCTACAAGATTCAAGGCATTTGTAATATCTCGTGCAAACGACCGCTCCTGAAGATAGTCGACCGCGTGGTGATTCGCTGTAGTCTGGTCCGGCCTATGCGTGGCTAAATTGTGACGAAGAAATTTGCACGTGCCGTTCCGACCATCCTTTCCACCGAAAAATAAAATTTGTTCTTCTTGTCTAAGGTATTCCAGCTCCAGGAATCCCAAAATGACTGGCATTCTGAAATAGAAAGTCTTTTAATGTTAACAATTCATTATTCAATAAAATCAGGAACACATGGCTGTTTAATTTAAGCGTAGCAGTAACCTACTTGTTTGTTTCTACAGAAAATCATTTGCCACGACCTTACAACTCTTGACATTTACTAAAGTAGAACACAAGCGGCACCCTAGAACATACTTATAGCAGTTATAGCCAATATTAAAGCTTCCTACCCAATTCGAAGTCTAACAGGAAATCACACCTACCAATTTTGCCTACGCAGAGAAACAATAAAATAAATCCCAAAAAAAATAAAAATACAAACCGTTTCTCATGAGTATTGCCTCAAAATTACTGCTTAGAGTCTCATTACGCCTCGTTCTTTCAAGAAACGCCCGCTAATAAATGACAATTAGTAATAATTGCTACTCTCGAACGCAAAGGCCTAATGAGAAATGCATAAGAACGAGAATAAAAGAAAATCGTGTAATAAAGAGTGTATTATTGAGTATAATAATACGTTCCGATGTGTATAATGTGATTCAATGAAACGATTCGCCGACTTGCTCAGATATGTATCTTTAGCAGGCAATTTCCTAGATAATAATCTAGCTTATTAAATGAATTGGTACTAGCAGCGCCATCTAGTACCGAATAGACAAACCATTTCAGTGAAAATTACTTATTGTAAAGAGTGACATCTAACGGCGAATAGCTAAACAAGTTTAACATTTGTTGTCAGTTTAAGTTAATAATACACGCGCATGAGAATAGATGACGCTGTAATCATAAATATAATTTTGTATTTTAAAACGGATGCAATGCGTGAACTTTGACTTACATTGCAGGCTATTAAGTGCTTCAGCTATATAAACATGCATATTACTTGATTGTGAATATTAGCGCTTGTACATAGTACCTACACGGTGATATAACAAGTCTTAGGTACATCTTCTGTGTGGGTACCTCCTAAAATTCATAAAAATCTGTTCAGCGATAAAGTCGTGAAAGTATAACAAACAAATAATTTCAAAAGAATGAAATTTAAAAAATTACTTTTCGCGATTCATCATCATCACTTCAGCCGAAAGTGTTCGTCCACTGCTGGACATAGGCCTTAACCAAGTATCGACCGGACAACGTCTGAGTCTCGCAACCAGCAAATTCCCACGTTCTTCCACCTTCCAACTTTGTGTCTTCCGGTATGCGGTCGCCATTCCAGAACCTTTTGACCCCATCGGCTACCTCTTCTGAAAGTTTGAAGATTTTTCGGACTAGGTATGTCCGTCAGCTTGGATCTCCTGCGGATATCTTCATTCCTGATTCGATCTTGCTATGAAACTCCGACCATAGTCCTTTCCTTTCCTTTTTGATATACCCAGTATCACTCTCACAGTAAATACGAATCTAACGACACCTCTCAAGCTAAAATCCATCGATCCGTTCAGGCTGCAGAGCGTGCCAAACAATTATAAATACATACATACATAGGTAGGGGAGGGATGGGCACTTTTTCACATAATAATTAATAAAAATAACATATTTAAAAAACAATCAACATTTATTGCGATACACTTGGCTTTAAGCTTTATTAAGAACAGACTACAAATTTATAATCAGTCTCAAAGTTACAAAACGATTTCAGAAATATGAGAATTGTGCCCAAAGTTCCCTATGGTAGGGAGGCTCAGGCACCCCTTGTGGGAGGTTTGGGCATGAAGTATAAAGCAATCGATATCCATTATACAAGCAAACATTAAAACATAATCTTAAATACTATCTAAGTCACAAAAGTAGTAACAAAGAGTAAATAATTTAGCTTATAACTTTCTTTCGTCTGAGGTTTATTTTGTGTTTCTAATCATTATAATTGACTAACATAATATAACTATATTAAAACTATTTACATCTACTAAACCTAAGCATGTACATACACAAAAACAAAGTACAATCAGGCGTCAAAGTACCTATTCCTCCGCATCGCTGTCATCCGGAAACGTGCCCAGAAGACTGGCAGCATTGCCACGTTGAATGGCAATGCTAATTCTTTGAGCAAAGAACGAGCCAGACCTCTGGTCACGCAAAGTGTCGACCAATTCGCACTAAACGTTTCCAAACGTCTTTTATAATGCGCACAGCAAAGGAGTGGAACTCTCTGCCTGCGTCTGTGTTTCCGAACGCATACGACCCTAATCTCTTCAAAATTAGAGTGAACAGGCTTCTTCTGGGTAAGCTCGCTCCATCGTCGACTTTGTCTCAGTCATCTATGACCTAGACTAGAGTCAAGAGCAAACCCATATTAAATAAAAAAAATGAGTCGGCTAGATATGTCCTTGAAAAGGAGACGCGCACTCGGACCCTTATAAGCTTATAACTTGCTTTTTCAATCCATAATTAATTATAGAAGAAACCATAATGTAATTCGCCAATTTTTCTTTTTCTGAGATGAATATTTGTGAAGATAAACCTGGATGAAGAATCCTTTATAATTGATATCCTTGTTTAAGATATTACAAGTTTGATCGGTATGCCTGTGTCTATATATTATCATATTTAACAGCAGTAGTTTTTACTTAGTGACCATTGCTCCCTCTGCATTTATTTTTATTCCTGTGAAGTTAGCGTGATTTACAGGTTAATTAATGCATAAGAAAATTTAACGGTAAAAAAAAAACATACCTTTCACTGGTTCTTGATTATTGACTGCCTAACCTAAAATGCGTGTATATTTGACAACTGAACGAAATGACAGATAGTATGAACCGTGCTGCCGTCATGCCAGTGGGTTATGTAAACTACCAAATTAGGGAAATAAAAAAATCTGTTATTGGATTGGAATTACAGTGGGGTGCCCAAGAAAGCTGAAGACTTTGATTGTTTGAGCGCGCTAATCTCTAGAACTGCCAGTCGGATTTGGAAAATTCTTTTCGTATATGATAGCCACAATCAAATCCGGGAATGGGAAATTCCTACGGAAACGGGAAAAAACGGGATATGCGCGTACGAAGTCGCTGGCAAAAGCTAGTGAAATAATAAAAAAGCAGATTGAGGAATACTTTTGGGTCACTTTGAATCATGACTTCATGAGTAAAATAGTTAAATTACTGTGTGTAATCGAGTTTTGCCGCAGACCGTACCCACACAGCTCAACCTTATCCGGCGCGGATTACAGTCTATTACGATACAGGATATTATTACGATACAGGATATTATTACGATACAGGATATTATTACGATACAGGATATTATTACGATAGCGTCAATAGCTCTTACGTTAATAGTCCAAATAAAGGCTTAAATGACTTGTCAAAAGATTACGAACCTAGAAAATAATACAGGTAATGTTTTAGCGTCACTTATCACGTTTAATGATTTGCAATAACATACCTATCGAAATCTTGATATATCGCCGTAATTGGTCCAGTTTGATAAGTAGGTAATCTGTACTAGTGGCGGATCCGGGATTGTCGTTTGGCTTGACCCCGCTGAGGTTTGGTTTTAGCAAGATACAAATGCAATGATTGTTTAGTGTTTAAATGTATTTTATGATTGACATTTATTATTCGATTGTTACTTTTTTTATTATTTGATTATTATTTCCATCAATTCATTATATGTTTTTATTATTGGTATGAAAATAATTTGTTATTCTGTATTTGTTTGTTACTTTTTAATACCTATGTGTGTTACTTTTATTTTTTTTTAAATATCTAATTTACAATAAGATTACGACTCTCTGTACGTGTTGGTTCTTACTGTAAGTGCAGAGAGTAATTAATAAAGCTAAATAAATAATAAGGTAAACACTAAAAACCGGCTAATCTATCTTTTGCGTCATTAGAAAGCTACATTATTAACTTAAAACATAGGCTATAATATATTTTCAAAAGTTAGATCCCTACGAAAATTGCAATAATGTAACCCCCAAAGTAGCAAAATTTTTGCCTAATAAATTCAGTATGTGGCGTGCGCTGAGAAACCTATTGATGATACATTAAAATAATGTACTACATGATTAATGAACTCATTATTAACTATACGAAAGTCCGCGAGCGTATATGTCTAACTATTACAGTTAAGTCGCGATGACCACTTTTTGTCCAAATTATTCAATCAAAGCCAGGGTAGTTTGAAAAAGTAATGATTTTGGCACAATGATATTAATCCTTATCCATGATATTAAATGGTTTGACAATATTAAAGTTTATTATGTGCATGTAAATTGCACTTTAAATTATACAAATCTTTCGTTTAAAAAGTTACAGTTATATAAATAAAAGCGAAGCGTCACTCACTGATTTTGTTCACGAAATCTCAAAAACTAAGTACTGGATTTATGAAGATGAAATTTGGCATGGAGAAAGATTATGAATAGGAGACGCCAGTTAAGAAAAGCTTTTAGGAAACTCTCCCCGTCAAGGGGTGCAATGGGGGGTGGAAGTTTGTATGAAAAAACGTATTCCTTGGGCGAATATACTTAAAATTTGATTCGAATACTGGCGTAGGTGAAATTAAAAGTTTGCGGGTATTATTATTCCCGAACTACCCCCAAAACACAATCGAGGGTTACATGTTTGTTTTGAATGAATAAAATTAATTGAATAAAAACTGTATCTTAATTTTTAGGTTTATAAACTTTAAACTTGCTACAAATACTGAGCTAAATAAATAAAAAACTTGAAATTTAATTAGTTTTTCACTTAAACTAATTATGTTTCAATTATTTTGTTTTAAAGTAATATAAACTTCTAAAGGGGTCAAAATGGGTGATAAAGTTTTTAAGAGATGACACACGTAGACACACTACGTGTCTTATCCCACTCTTCTGTCGCAGGTCTGCTGGAAGAAATTTCTAATGAAATAAGCAGTACCTTTGTGCTCTTTTATCTGTACAATTTTTTTTTTTAAGTTTTTGTGTGTACATAAATTATAACTAAATAAATTATTGCTTGCTTCAATTTACTTGGAAATTGGTATGAACAATCTAAAAATGGCAGAATTGAAGCGAATCTAACATTTTTTTCATAATCAACCCCCAACAGGGTTAAGAGCACAACAGCAAAAGTAGCTGATTAATTAATTATTATAAATTGTTTCGAATTATCGCGACATTATTATTTTCAAATCGTTAAAGTTTCTGGAGTACCTACTAAATTCGCGCGAACGAAGTCGCCGGCGAAGTGCTAGTACTAATTTATTATTGTATATACTTAATAGTTTGTTTGTTTAAACGCGCTAATCACTAGAACTGCCAGTCGGATTTACAAAAATATTTTTTAATATGATAGCCACATTCATGAGAAAGGCTATATATAGGCTATAAGTGACATTCCTATGGGAAAGGGAAAAAATGGAATACGAAGAACGAAGTCGTGGACAAAAGCTATTTTTACTATAAGATTGCAAAGTTACAAACGCACTTAGTCTTAAGTCATTTTCTATGGAATTATTACGAAAATGTTTATAGGTTGGTCGACCAAGTATTACTCGTGACCTTATAAAGCCTACTTAGCTGTGACAGTTTTCCTTTTATATTCGTTATATTTTTTATATAACCATACCTACTTTTCTACCATTTTTTTTTCAAGGGGCAAGGGAACACTTGACTAAACATTAGCACTTTAAAGCTTAATATTTCGCAAACAGATCCTTGGATGTTAAAATGGTTTTCGCACACCCTCAATATTCTTAAACGACCTATCCAAAAACCCTACATGGGACAGACGATAAAAAAACGACCTAAAAATTTTTTTTCACTTATTCGGTGTGATTAAAATGTATACCTACCTACCCATTCCAAATTCCAACTTTCTAGTGCTAAACATTTCTGAGCTAAACCGCGGACAGACCGACAGACAGACGGACATGGCGAAACTATAACAGTTCCTTGCTGACTACGGAATCCTAAAAAGCACATAACATTTTATTTTGCTTAACGCAAAACAAGCCTAATGGATTGCTCTTTGTAAATTTCTGAATGACTTCGTTAGATTATGGGCTACTGAATATATCTGGGTCTATTGGGGAGGGCTTGAGCCCCTTAGCCGCCCCCCTCCTGAATCCGCCAGTAAACCAATCCATACATTGTGTTGATAAGATTAAAAACCGGTACAATCCGTAAGTAACAGATGACGCTAACGCCGAAAGATTGATTTATTAAACCAGTCATCGTAATGAAGTTTTTGATCCAGATTGTGCGGAGAATCAGCACTTTTTGAAGGTTTAATGTTATGAAATTCTGCCAAAAATGCTGAGGTGCCATTCATCACTATAAGCATATCTGCTGAGACGACCAAATTGCGCAACAAATAGAAATATTAGGACATTTTGATTTACTAGTCGATGCATTACCAACATGTAAAAAAATAACTGCTCCCTGGGTTCGATAGGTACCTACTAAGTTGCGGAATTTGTTCGAAAGAGGCACCGCGGCCCTGGAGCGCAAAGGGCTTTACGACACGGATGGGTTTTAATCAGTAAGAGTGACACGCCCTTCCGCTCAACCCAGAGCGGAAGAAGTCATTTGATGATTTCCCATCCTTAAGAAACAAACAGGCAAGAACTCTTATTGGGATTTTCGATTTTTTTTTGTAACAGCCCGGAGTTTGGAAGGTGGTGACTTGACACCCTGTATCATATCTCTTTAGACTATGAGTGTGATGAAAGAGGGAGTGTACCTATCTGTGTACACTTGTGCACCATAACATGTCCCCGATGGATGGGTAGAATCGATCATGAGGACTATTATTTAAAACTAGCACTTTGCCCGCGATTTCGTCCACGCGGATTTTAGTAGGTACTCCACAAACTCGCGATTTCGTCCGCGTGGATTTAGTTTGTACTCCACAAACTTCATCGTCCCGTCTACCCCCTTTTAAAGATTAGAATTGGAAAAAAGATATTTGAATTTGAAAGCAGAAGCAGTAATAATGAAACTGATCTTTTATTTGTTTTTCTGCGGGCTGCCGGGCTCTGGTCGTTGCAATATGCTGTGCAACATAAAACAACCGGCCAAGTGCGAGTCGGACTCGCGCACGAAGGGTGCCGTGCCAAAAACGGCAAAAAATCATGTCTGTTGTGTGGGAGCCCCCTTAATTTTTTTTTTTTTTTAGAATTCTTGTTATAGCGGCAACAGATATTACATCATCTGTGAAAATTTCAACTGTCTGACTATCACGGTTCATGAGATACAGTCTGGTGACAGACGGACAGACAGACAGGCGGACGGACAGCAGAGTCTAAGTAATAGGGTCCCGTTTTACCCTTTGGATACGGAACTCTAAAAAAGGAGAGAGAAGAAGAAAAGTTCCACAGCTGAACCATTAACCGAAAAAATCGCGTTCCTTTTAATAACTTTCTGATGATTAACTACCCTGGCTGGTGTGTACCTTTTATTAGTTTGCAAACAATATTAACAGTTCGTTTTATATATTTTAAATACATACCTAATCAAAATACAAAAAAATACAACCGACTTACAAATAACAAAAAAACACTACATAGTATAAAATAACTTTGATTTCGGAAGTCGGTGTTTTTGGTTGTTTCTTCATGTTTAAACACCGACTTCCAAAATTAAAATTATTCTACACCTAACAATACCACTGGAAAGTCACAGAAGAGCAAATCACACAAATTCGTCTACTTACTTGGATGATATATTTTTTTTCCTCCAGCTATATTGATTTAAAAACAAACTACTGTAACGATTTTGATAAAATTTCTATGAGCCAATCAGAACATACCTATATCCTTTCCCATGAAAAAAGATTTTTTCAAATCGGTTCATAAATGAGAATGACGGAGATACGAGGTAACAAACATAAAAAAAATACATACAACCGAATTGAGAACCTCCTCCTTTTTCAAAGTCGGTTAATAAAAACGTTGCAAAAAAAATTCGACAGCGATGCGGACGAATTTTTTGAAGTTTAAGTTTAAGATTTTCTTTTAGTATTTTTAATTCGGTGTACAATAAACTATTATAAATAAATAAATAAGTAAAACTCCTAACTAAAATATGACTTCAAAAAATTCGTTAGCACCGCTGTCGAATTTTTTTTTACGTTCCAACAGTTACCTACCTCGTTTGCCATGTTTGTTTATAACATTTTTTTTTTAAGGGTGGGAAATCATCAAATGACTTCTTCCACTCTGGGTGGAGCGGACTCAGACTCTTACTGACTAAAACCCATCCGTGTTCCTCCTGAAGCCCTTTGCGTTCCAAGGCCGCTGTGAGTCTTTGGAACAAATTCCGCAATCCTGGCAAAACGAATTGAGAAAGTTGGGGTTTAGACCTACAACCATAGATTTTTTTATATTTCTATGCCCACAACGAATCTTTCGAAAGGCAGTCATTGTTCCGCCAGTCTATGAGCTGTGGAAGTGAGCCCAAAAAACGCGGCATTGATTCGTTGTTTGCAATGTTGTTGCAATGCTTATCCTCTGTCCAAGGTAAAAGCCAGCCCTTGGGTCACGCGAAGTGTCAACTAGCAAGTTCAACCTTCAGGATGACCTTTCCTTTGCAAAGTGAAAGTCAAAACGTTTATTCCAATTAGGCCATTAAAAGGCACTTTTGAACGTCAACATTACAGTTAAAAGAATAGGTATGTATAAAAATAAAGCGACTCTACTGTTCATTCGGAAAGGTAGATTCTTATGGAGAGGAACGGACAAGAAACTCCATAGTTACTGTTTTCAAATATAAGTTTTACAATAAATGGTACTCACATATTTAATATATAAGCTATGTTTTTTAATAGCAAAATAAAATACAAACAAAAAAAAATATACGATAAAAGTACATCGATATAATTAAATACATTATGCCAAACAGTTTGATTTACTCTAAACTCTTGATTGTCCTATGGAGCAGGACCTACATGCTTCAAGCATTCTCATATAGCATTAAAAAAAACACAATACTGCACTTTTCTCAAAGAGTTGTCTCGTCATGGGCCCAAAGATTTACAATAAACTACCAAAAACTTTACCAAACTTTAACAACTTTAAAAGCATGACCAACAAAAACGATTTTAAATCGCAACTTAAGAAATTCTTGATTGAAAAGGCTTACTCCTCTATCAATGAGTTTTTATATGATAAGAGCATAAAATAAAAAATGTCCGATCCACTTATTATTCTATCTTGTTTACGATGTCACTTATTTGAAACAGTTGTATTTAGTTTGTAGTTTTTTTACACCTAATTTTTACGCCTTGCAAGGCAAAACATAGTGATACAACACAAATTTTATACCATGTAACATATTACCTATGTTCAACAAATAAATACTTTGACTTTGACTTTGACTTTATCCTGAATGTAATTGCTAGAATTTAAGTAGGTCGACAGTGCGTGTACGGCAGCCTGACAGCCTCCTTTGGAACCGTAACCCAAGTGCAGAGGCTGACATTTTTCCGAAACGACCTCACCATAAAGTTTAAAAGGACTCAGGCCGCCAGTTTGTTTAATTTATTTGTACCTATTGAAACAGTCCTCGAGTGCTATGAAAATAGTACCAGTCTATTTAATCAACACGGCGTCGGTACGGTAGAAATATCTTTAGAATCAAAGAATAAACTTCGCAGATGTGGTATTCCTTAACGGCCTCCTTGGTCCAGTGGTTAAATAAGGAGGAGAAGGAACTCGTGGCTAAATAATAACAGCCGCACGGGTCGATCTTCGAGGTTAAGCAACGCTTGTCGAGGTCGGTCTGTGGATGACCATCCATTACATACAGAGACTGACCTCCGTGCTTCGGAAAGCACGTTAAGCCGTTGCGCGTTGGTCTCGGCTGTCATTTGAAGAGCTTTGACAGTCGTTACGGATAGTCAGCAGCCAGAAATCTGATACCAGTCTTGCCGTGGAGAATACTGGTATTCAGCTGCGTCCGGTTAGACTATTAAGTTAGAGGGATATTTCTTCCAGCTGTATTGCAAACCGCCGCTGCTGAGCGCGTGGTCCTGGTTTCGATTCCTAGGTGAGGAAAAGTGTCAACGGGTTTTACCCATAGGATTTTATCAGTAGCAACCAGAAGTTTAGAAGTCGGTAGTGAGACACCCCAGTGCTTTGGCAGTGGCAGCCTTAGGGGGGGCGAGCAGGGCAACCGCTCTTGCAGGGGCCTCGCGCAACCCGAGTTAAAAAAAAAAAAATAATATAAGTAAATTCGATGATACACGATCGATTTCCAGTTTTACAATTTTTGTACCTTACCAGTACCTACCTATATCGATAAATAATATAATGTCGCCGAGTAATTGACGCCTAGAAACTAAAATAAAAATGGGATAGGCCTTTGGTGTGGAATGCAACATGAGTAGACACCCTTGCGCCATCCCATCTTCTTAGCAAGGCGGGCAGCGCTGGGGCGGCTGCTGCAGGTGCAGAAAATCTCAAACGGCGCAAATATAACAACCTTTTTGGGAGCTATATATTTGAGCCGCCTGGGGTTGAGACATTTATGTCTAATAATAATACTATTCCACATAATCTTATATTATGTTTGGAATAAACTTAACTTTTTCTGTCTTTTCAGATTGATATTCATAGTTTTATATAATGTAGAAGCAATTTTTATTTCAAGTTCTGTAAATGTGAGGACCATGGACCATTATGTTAATAGATAGTTTCCTTGTTTGACATGAAATAGCGGGGGCAGTTGAGGGTGTGTCATGCTCACTCCAATGTCTCGCTGATGGTGGCGCGTGTATCGGATCATTCAGTTCCCTTCAAAATGGTTGAGCTGAATGGTGCTGATGCACGCGTCATGTTCGTGAACGGGCGCCGTCAGTGGAGACTGGTCATCCCTTGGTTGCCACTGCCTCATTTTAATATTTCATACTATAAATTTTTTTTTTTCTTTCTTTACATTGTTCTCATATATAGAAGCAACAAGGTTTATGTAACCAGGATTTTTGTAAACATAAAATGATTTAAAAGAGTGTCCGTGGAGTTTCTTGCACGTTCTTCTCCATAGAGATCTACGCTTGCGAACGTGCAAATAGCTTCATGTTTTTGACGGACTGACTTTGACAATTCAAAAGTACCTGATAATGGTTTATTTGAAATAAATGCTTTGACTTTGACATTAGGCCCATGGGGTCCGAGTGCTCACCGAGTCTTTCGGGACATCAGCAAACTACTCGTCGACTGTTCACGTGACCAGAGGGCTGGGCTTTTCCAGTTCGATCCAGCCCGTCCCTAGCTGTCCTCTCCCCAGCGACGCCCTAAGCCGAGGCCCGTACCCCACAGGGGGTGCCCTTAGCGTGTAGTCGCTTAGCTTGTATTTTTTATAAGCCCTGGCTGGAGGCTTTAATATTATATTAAGGCCACCACAGGCAAGCCCGGTTAAGCAGTCGACAACCTTATAGGTTGAACTGCGAGAAGCCACTCATAAAAAATAAAAAAAAGGGCTGGGCTTTTCTTCAGCCAAAGAACTAGCATTACCATTCAACGCGGCAGTGCTGCCAGTGTTCTGGGCACTTTTGCCATTGACAGCGATGTGGATGATTTTTTTGATGCCCAATGATTTATTTTGTTTTTATACGCGTTTGTACATAATTTCACGATTATTAGTCTAGTTGTTTAAGTATTTAGTTGTTACTTGTACATTTATATAACTATAATTTAATTTTGTTCTATTGAGAACAATGGGTTTACAATTCCACGCGTTATGCCGCGGTGACTCTTTCAAACAAATTCCGCAACAAGGTGTACAGGCGTTCCTACTGATCTTTGAAGACTGAGTCTATGTCGGGCTTCTCTTTCTAATTATGAACTTTGAAGCTTTCTAACTTGGTCGTTGGTAAGATATTAAAAAAAAAAAAACAGATTTGTTTACAAGAGCTAATTCATTTTTTATTGAGCAAATAAAAACATGACATGCCTATTTCCAATATGCATGCTGAACATCGATTCGACATGATTTGAATATTTGGCAAATCATAAACTGTTATAATTATAGATATATCTAATATATGTGACGCTAAACCATTATTATTGTTTTTTTATAACTATTTTTGGGCGGTCACGATAACAAGCATTCCAAATTCTAGATAACATATCTGCGTTGCATAATCTGTGGTCGTATGTTTATAAACCGCGTTCCACCGGCCGGCATTATTCAGCCAGTGTGTTGTGAATCTTGTGAGAGAGAACTCGTACAAAATGGCGCGTGTAAGTACATTTTTTTTTTATATTTACGTCAATTTACAAGAAGTAGTATTTTTTTTTGGTATAATGTGGTACTGTACCATATTACCGGGTCTTAAAAAGTTTTAGATAATATTTGCTTTTATTTTTAATTAGCTTATTTTCTAGGTTGTTTTTTTTGCGAAATTATGTTTCTAGATTTACAAGCTGGTTCTAAAAATAGATATTTTAATTATCATTTACTAAGAAGCTCATGTAAATCCTGCTTAGGGTTATATATTTGAGAATTATATAATAATAATTTTATAAATTGAACGCTTACCTTGAACTACCTACGTAGTACCTAGGTATCTGTAAATTATGGATAAGGTAAACCAGTAATTAGCAATTACGATACGAAAGGTGCTTAATAAAATAAGAGTTGATTAAAAACAAGTGATAAACATACTCAGTTCCTATTTCATAACAGAACATACGATTTAATAACTAATCCTACAACCTTGAGTTTTTTGACGCTGGAATGTGTGGATGTGAGTGATTTTGTGTAATTGAGAACTGGTTAGTTCAGTAGTTCAAAGTACCCTCAAATGACTCTGTTGCACCTAATTTGCTCCGAATCTTCTGGACCGATTCAGTTTATATATTTGACTAGCGGACGTCATGGGAATATGAGAATAAAATGCTTTCCAATGGTGAAAGAATTTTTGAAATCGGCACAGTAGTTTTTGAGTTTATTCATTAAAAACACACACACACAAAAATACATTTTTTTCTTCTTTATAATACTTATTGGTGTAGATAGTGTAGATGTAGATACACATAAGAACACTATATAAATATAAGTTTTTAAAATTGTATAAGTAAACACCGACAGATTTTTAAACGACTTAAAAAAAAAAAGAGGTGCTTCTCAAATCGACAGATTTTGTTTTTTAAGTTTGTTCAACGATATTTTCGCCAATTGTCAACCGATTTGGATGATTCTTCTTTTATTTGGATGAGTATTTTTCTAGACTTGTCCTATTTCAATTTAATGGAGATCTGATGAAGAACTTCGGAGATAGGCAACGGAACTCTTCAATAAATAATAGCAAATCTTCCGGGACTGCGGAAATCGCATGTCCGTTTGTTGTTTACACCAGTCATAACATCTCGCCGATACGCTGTGAAGGAGTACGCAGTTGTCACGTCCACCGTGTTTTTGGGATTTTCTATTAAGGCATAACTTTATTGTTGACGATTCTTTTTGCGGTGGGTTCAGTTAAATATATTAAATTTTCATTGGACGTTGAACTTCAAAGATAAATTAGTGACCTCCTCAACTTAAAATCTAGTAAAGTGAGATATTGTTAGGCTTATGTCAATGTAGATATTTAACTATGAGCTTGTCTGGACTTTAACTACGAAGGCACGCAAAGTAACTCCTTAACAGTAAATAGCGCAACCACTCATTAAGTGAATAATGTCAATTTAGTTGTGGGTATCACTACTAAAGAGTGAAAGAAAAACAAAACACATTTTTACAAAAAAAAAGTACAACCGACTTCCACATTTAAAAAAAAAAACTAAGTGTAAATTTATTTTAATTTCGGAAGTCGGTGTCGAAAAAACGAAGAAACAACCAAAAACACCATTTTGTAGCGTAATAGAAAACGTTCGCCACATTGAATATTCTCAGGAACGGGTGCGGATTTAAAATACTTGGGAGTTGAACGCGAAGTTATTTCATACGTTGTTGTGTTTTCATTATTTTGCGATCAATTTATAAAATAGGGACTTTATTCAATACCAGCTTCTGCCCGCGACTTCGACTGCGTAGATCTTTTTAAAATTGGATTCAAAGTGAATTAAAAAAAATATATCATCTTGCCAGCGACTCCATCCGGAAATTCTTCTCCACGATTCTGATCTCGTAGTGGTTTATGAGTCTTTACCACTCACAATGGTTCCAGCCCCGAAAATACTTATTCATGATTCTGATCTCCTGGTAATTTGTGAATCTTTACCTCTCAAGTGTTTACAGCTCAAGTTTACGGCTCCAGAACTTTCTGCTAAAAGGACGTTCTGCTAATAGGACGTTCTGCTAATAGGACGTTCTGCTAATAGAACGTTCTGCTAATAGAACGTTCTGCCAATAGAACGTACTGCCAATAGAACGTTCTGCCAATAGAACGTTCTGCTAATAGAACGATTTGCGAATAGGACGATTTTCTAATAGGAATTTTTGAGAATAGGACGTTTTGATACGAACAAAGACGTGGACGTGGTATCATCATGTTTATTGATGACAATGCTTGCCCCATACCATCCCTTAATGTAACCCGCCAATTTCTCTCATATTAATCTAGTGCGAGTCGGATTCGCATACGAAGGGTTCCGTGCCTTTGGACGTCCTTGCTTTTTGCTAATTTCATGAGTCTAGGTAAACTATAAGAGCCAGGTTTTTATTATTTGTCGTTATTTTTTAGTATTAGCACTAATGCATAAAATTTTTATGTATTTCCATTTTTACGATACAGTTAAAACAAAAATAAAGTCATGATTTTTCACACATAGTCACGAGTGTAGTCACCTTTGAGTATTTTTCGCTATTCTTCATATTTGGCCATCCACACCCACTTGAAAAATTCACCCTGTACTTAAATAGATGTAGCTATGGAGGTACAATTACTAGAAGTAGAGTGCCATTATCGTGGTTTTCTGGTTCGCAATAACGGAGCCAGTGGTGCACATTTCTCGACATGGGATGGGATGGGTTATGTGCGTAGTCCGACACGCACTTGGCCAGTTAAATTTTATTTTGATATATGGTATTCTGTATGCATGGCGTCGGGAGTTCTGTATGGTGTCGGACGTAAAAGAATAGCACCATCCCATCACTTCCCTCGGGTGTCGTAAGAGGCGACTATAGGACTCACCAGGGAATGGGCAGCAGCATTTTTTGTGCATTGCAACAGCTACACTGCGATCGCCAAGAGTGGCGATTATGGCAATCCCCCCTCCCTTTGGGGGAGGCCTATGTCCAGCAGTGGACGTCTTTCGACTGATATAATGATGATGAACTGCTGGTATGTTTCTCCAATAAAGCAATCACATGGTGTTAGCATCCGTAAACTCTTGGACTGTAACAGAATAGCATTATTTAATCTTATCAATAAAATTGTATTGATTGGGTACTCTATTCATTAGTTTTGTTCTCAGTACAATCTGCATAGATTATTTATCAACCGCATGGATTACGGCAATCATAATACATCGTATGTGACGCTCAAACATTATCTAAATCAATACAAATAAATAAAATTGAAGTGTCTATTTGTATCTAGTATCTAAATCAGTGGTTCCGAACCTGGGGGTAATAGAGTCACTGAAGCAATATTGTCCAGTCATGGATAATCGTCAGTCCAGCTCTTTGATAATAACACCATTTACTATCGATGATAACATTGTTAAAGTCGAAGAAATGTCGGCCAAAGTGGATTTTTTTGAACTACGCAAGAATACCACTTGCAGAGTAGAATTTCAAAATTATGATCTCAACACAGTTTGGCGAAAAGTTGGTGCCGAACAGAGCTTTAATAAAAATGCTTCGCCCGCGTGATTGTCGAAAATTATCCCAAGAGAACATAACTCCTGGGATAAAAACTATCCTAGGTCCTTTCCCGGGACTCAGACAATCTCTTTACCAAATTTCATCTAAATCGGTCCAGCCGTTTGCGCGTGAAGAAGTAACAAACATACCCACACTCACAAACTTTCGCCTTTATAATATTAGTGTGATAGCCACATTCATGACGAAGGCTATACGGGAACAGGAAGGGTATGCGCGTACGAAGTCGCGGGCAATAGCTAGTAAAAATATAAGTATACGATACTTTTGACAATAACAAATAATTTTTGTCTGTCTTTCTGTTTATTCCGGCTAATCTCCGAAACGACTGGGCTGATTTAGACGTGACTGGTATATGGTAATAAGTACACATGCTTTTTTTTTAAGGATGGGAAATCATAAAATGACTTCTTCCGCTCTGGGTGGAGCGGAAGAGCGTGTCAGACTCTTACTGACTAAAACCCATCCGTGTTCCTTATAAAGCCCTTTGCGTTTCAGGGCCGCGGTGACTCTTTCGAACAAATCCCGCAACAAGTACCCATGCTACATGTTGATAATCGCGTTTATTCAGTTACAGGAAGTGTCAACCAGCCGTTTCGAAATTTCTTTAAAAAGGCTGTGAGCATAAGGGCCCCATGGCCCGAAGGTTTCAACCCCAAACGGCTCGGAAATAAGGTTACTTACTATATTTACACCGCTTGGGGTTTGTTAAATAATACAATAATGGTAAAGTACGTATTTAAATAGTTTCGTTATTTATAGCACAAAGTAGCTAATTACAACTACGCGCTAAAAATAATGATTCTTAATTCATTACCAATTTTTCTACAATAAAAAAATCTCTTTATTTCAGACATTTTTTGGCCCTTAAAATTGTTAGTAGTACCTACAACTTAAAAACTATGTTAGTTAAATTTAGAAATTAATTTAAGTATTTACCACCCTCTGGAGCCCCGGGCACACGCACTTGTGCTTGAACCCAGTGCCACAGAAGGGGGCTGTCGAGCTTGTGGATGAGCACGTTCAGGATGGTGTTGGATTTTTCGCGATTTCAGTGTTGGTCCTATAACAAAAGTTGTTCATAATGAACTCATCATTATGAACAACTTTTACTGACCAATGACCCCTTTTTTAAGGAATGGGAAATCATCAAATGACTTCTTCCGCTCTGGCTGGAAGAGAATATAATATATAGAATATCAGACTATTACCTACTGACTAAAACCCATCCGTGTTCCTCCTAAAGCCCATTGCGTTCCGGGGCCACAGTGACTCCTTCGAAAAAATTCCGCATTCCGCAAAGAGGTATTATTGCGTTTATTCTGTAATCTGTTACACGTTGTATGTAGATTATCGTCATCGTCTAAAAATCCGGTTGTTCAGTGTGCTCCTACAATATTTACATAACTCGACAAATGTAAAGTTCTGTCTAGACGTATACTGTTTGATTATTCTAATACCCAAACCTTTTTTTTTTATGGGAAGTCATCAAATGACTTCTTCCGCTCTGGGTGGAGCGGAAGGGCGTGTCAGACTCTTACTGACTAAAACCCATCCGTGTTCGTTCTAAGCCCTTTGCGTTCCAGGGCCGCGGTGACTCTTTCGAAAAAAATCCGCAACCAATGACCTCTTAAGAGGTATTATTGCGTTTATTCTGTTACACGTTGTATTGTAGATAATCTTCATCGGCTAAAAATCTGGTTGTTCAGTGTGCTCCTACAATATTTACGTAACTCGACAAATGTAAAGTTCTGTCTAGACGTAGGTACTTATACTGTTTGATTATTCTAATAACAGTTACCTTTTTTTTTTTTTTAAGGATGGGAAATCATCAAATGACTTCTTCCGCTCTTACTTCTACCTTCGACTCTTACTGACTAAAACCCATCCGTGTTCCTTCTAAAGCCCTTTGCGTTCTAGGGCCGCGGTGACTCTTTCGAACAAATTCCGCAACCCTGGCAGGCTCTGGCCCTAGCGGGCCCCTTCTTTTATGCTGACATCTCTAATAACCAGTTACCTTACCATGTTGTTTTTAGAAAGAAAGAATAGCAATTTTTAGTTTTTTGATACCTCATAATAACTCCGTCATTATGAGAATGTTGAGATGGATATGTGGAGTATCGAGAATGGATAAAGTGAGGAATGAGTTCATTAGAGGTAGCTTAAAAGTGGCGCTAGTAACGGTAAAGTTGAAAGGAAGCCGCTTATCTTGGCATGGTCATGTGAAGAGGAGGGATGAAATGCACGTAACTAAAAGAGTTATGAATATAAATGTGGATGGGTGGACAGGGAGAGGGAGGCCAAAGAAAAGATGGATGGATTGTGTTAGGAGTGATATGAAAGAAAAGGGAGTTAGTGATAGCGTGACGGTTGACAGGACAGAATGGAAGAAAAAAACGTGTTGCGCCGACCTCAAGTAACATGGGATAAGGGCAGGAAGATGATGATAACTCCGTCCGTGAAAGGATATAGATACTTTCCGGTTGGTCCCATTAGTCGGTATTCAAAGTCTGCGCAGACTAAAGTCGGTGTCGTGTGGACCCACTATAACCCACTACACTAACGAAACAGTCAACTCAGCTCGTTGGCCTAGTAATACAATAGATAGCTACCCTAAAAACCTACGTAATTGCTATAATTAACGTACAAATACAAACACGCCTCCCCGACCTTCCATTTTGTAAAGTGCTGGCACAATAACTCGTTTACTGAGTCTATAGTAGGCGCCAGATAATCGTGGAATAACGGTCATTGACCCACCTACAATTATTGACATTTTTAATTTGAAAAACGGAATTAATGACACAAAGCTGTCCCGAATCATCATCTCTCGTGATCCTTAACATTGTCTAATAATGAAAAACGATT
Source organism: Mamestra configurata (assembly GCA_002192655.3). Taxonomy (NCBI): domain Eukaryota; kingdom Metazoa; phylum Arthropoda; class Insecta; order Lepidoptera; family Noctuidae; genus Mamestra; species Mamestra configurata. Next base: position 448,409 of record NDFZ01005314.1, read on the forward strand.
CATATTTAATTGTTCAGGTACCTATGAACAGTTATTAGGGAAAGGTCAATATACTTTATTCCACATTTATCTGGCGCATACTATAGTTCAATTAGAATAAGAGAAAACAGTCGTTTATTCGTTTGTTGACAATTAATAACCACCCCCTTCTTCTAGTTAAAACTTTTTACAAAAAAATACAACCGACTTCCAAATAATAAACAAAAGAGCCAAGTGCAAGTTGGACTTGCACACGAAGGGTTCCGTATCATAAGCCGAAAAAAACATGTTTCTTGTTTGGGGCTCCCTTTTTATATTTTTTTATTATTTGTTGTTGTAGCGGCAATAGAAATATACACTCTGTGAAAATTTCGTCTGTCTACCTATTACAGTTCTTGAGATACAGCCCGCTGACAGACAGACAGACGGACGTATGGACAGCGCAGGCTTGGTAATAAGCTTCCATTAGATACTCTTTGGGTACGGATCCCTAAAAAACTTGCAGTTCACAACACCATAAACAAGATTTAATTCTACAGCAGATTGTTAAACTGATATCAATATTCTCAACAAAGATAAACTTTGAACTTGAATATGTAACGTTATTCGTTATGTAATTTATGTAAGTAGTTAAACTTCGATAATAAACATGTAAAGTATTAAAAGAAGCTGGGATGTTGAGATAGGCACAGTAAGCGACAAAATGCGATGAGCATCTAGAAGTTCCAAAAGTCGTCAACACCTTAAAACATCAAGTCACTGAATAGCTTTCTTTTTATTTAAAAATAAACTTCTGCAATCAAGAAGTTCGTATATGTTTTCGTATGTGTTCTGTACTCTTTCACTTGACAGTTAATTCCAAATTCAAAACAGAATTCCTGCTATATCAAAAAAATACTTAATTATTTGAATGAATAATCTACTGCCTTGTTGAACACAATGGTCAAAATTGCACGACTCTATACGTGTATTGGCATGTTTTCTATATTATTTAAAACGTCTTCAGTGCACTATGTGTGGAATAACAAAAAAAAAAGTCGGGGAACTAACATTTCAATTTTAAAAAGTTGATCGAATTTAGGTAGTAACATTGATCTATAAACCGCATTTTGTGGCCAAAGCTGCTGAATGCCTATTGATGTTTTAAGGGTTGACGACTTTTGATAATTATTTGTACTTGCTCATCGAATAGGTACATACTTTGTTGCAATACCACCAATTCGCACTAAACGTTTCCAAACGTCTTATATAATGCGCACAGCAAAGGAGTGGAACTCTCTGCCTGCGTCTGTGTTTCCGAACGCATACAACCCTAATCTCTTCAAAATTAGAGTGAACAGGCTTCTTCTGGGTAAGCTCGCTCCATCGTCGACTTTGTCTCTGTCTTGTATGACCTAGACTAGAGTCAAGAGGAAACCCATATTAAATAATATATATATATTATCGCTGACGATACCATAATTATCATTGAAGATATTTTTCAAGGCACGAGTAACACTACATACGTAATAAGTTAATAACATATGATTAGCTTCCGAGCTTGTCGAGGTCGGTCTGTGGATGGGTGATTTAAATAAAACAAGAATTTGTGCTACATTGCGATTTTTAATAAAAATGTGAATTAACTTCGATATCATTAAAAAAGTAATTTGTTTGATAGGAAAAGCAATAGGTACCGATTTTTTTACCGTTAATAATACCGGCCAAGTAGAGGACGGACTCGCATGCAAAGGGTTCCGAACGAATCTTATTTTTGTAGGCAAAGAACTACATATTATATATTTTTTTACATTTTTTTTTAGACTCCGTAGGTTTGGAGAAAAGGGGAGGAATAGTCATTCTTCATCTAATTTCTTTAATAACTTCAAACGTTATATTTTAAAATAATGTAAAAATATATTCGAAACAATCTTAATACGCTCTTTCATTTGATATGTCACACGGTACAGTTGGATAAACTTTGTTTTCAAGTTTTCTTGTTCCCCTCCCGGGGCCCCTCCAAAAGTAGATTCGGAGAAAATCGGCTGGGACAGACGGACAGACGAACAGACAGACAGACGGACAACAAAATGATCCTATTAGGGTTCCGTTTTTGCCGACTGAGGTACAGAAACCTAAAAACTGAAAAACTGACCGAATCATGTACCGGATCCATGATATCCGTCTCGGCACCAATGTGTCTTAAACCCTGAATTCTAATCAACCATTTTTCTCTAATTCCAGGTCAACATTCCATCATTTAAACTGAACAATGGCCGAGAGATCCCAGCGCTGGGCTACGGAACCTGGCTGGGAATGGACGAGAAGGTAAGATACCTTCAGTTGCCCAACTAGATTGTAGGGTTTGTAGTTTGCACCCTTAGTTTTTGGAATGCCCATTGGGAACTGTTATGCGTGCAGTATAGCTTCTTCAGCACAGTCAGCGCCTCAGCCTCAGCAAATATACGCGCTTAGGTCGTCTAAAAGCGGTCTTAGACTGACTGTCCACTGGAGAGGAGAGGAGAAGAACTGAGAAATATTAACCAACCAGCTGCCACCCGCGGCTCCACACGAGTGAATGTCAAAAATTATCCCAAGGGAACATAGTCCCGAGATTACTAGCCTATGTCCTTTCCCGGGACTCAGACTATCTCAATACCAAATTTCATCTAAATCGGTACAGCTGTTTGCGCGTGAAGAAGTAACAAACATACACACACACTCACAAACTTTCGCCTTTATAATATTAGTGTGATGGAATTGCATAAAATCTCCGCTCCGCGTCAGTCACTGAGATTTTATTCAACTCCATTGGTTAATATTTCTCCGTTCCTCTCCTCACCGCTCCAGTGGATAGTCAGCGTTAGCTAGCATGCTGTTTTAATGTACTTTATGTCAGTTCTGACTGGCCAATCTCAACTATGTCCACTTCAAAGTTTTTTTTTACTTTTTTTTTATTTGAGATGTGGTTGCTCTTGACTCTAGTCTAGGTCATAGATGATATACACAAAGTCGACGATAGAGCGAGCTTACCTAGAAGAAGCCTGTTCACTCTAAAGTTTGCCCGTTTTAAGAAAACTATACTGCATGCTAACTGCTTCATTATTAATATTAAATTGTTGCCTACTAATTTAGATTTTAATTCATTTGTAACTAACAACTAACCAGGAATCACTGTTTTTGGAAAAATTATGATATTACTTTTTTTTTTGTTTAAAAAGCCTTGCCATAATATTAACAGTTTGAACTTCACGCTGAGAGAGTTTTTGAGCAACCATATCCAGTTTGTGGATCCTGTAAACATCTCGTCGTGAAATTTAAGGTTGTATGAACTGTCCTTCCTCCCGAACGTTCAGAAACTATAGGTGGCAGCACAGGAATGTCATTGTCAAGTATATTTTACTTGTAAGTTTCGAAATTGCAACGCTAGGTGGCACAGTCTACTTCGTGCATGCTCCGCACAGAAACGTCAATGTCCAGTATTCTTAACGTTAATGTTTCGAATATGCAACACTAGATGGCACAGTCAGCGTCGTGCACGTTCCCTATAGACTGACAGCTCACTTCATGTTTGCTTCATCTAAGTTTTAATGGTGATAAGTTTACAGAATCGTACTGCAGCTGGTTGAGTGACTGTCATTCGTCTTTGATTTGATGGATTGACGAATGACTTAGTGTTCACTTTATCCAAGATTTCACGGTGAGATGTTTACAAACTCGCATTGCTGGACGAAACGTTGATAGCTTTCTGAACGTTACCGTTGACACTTCTCCATCTGAATATGGTTCCTCAAAACCCCGTCAGCTACGCCCCTGAGTAAAACAAGACTTTTATTTTTTCTTTCTTAAACACTATTTGACTTTTGCCTCGTATTTCTTTATTTTATTTCTTTGTATTTATTTGCATGTCTATTATATTTCTTTTGCATGTTTTTTCAATTTAGGATACCGATGATAAGAACCCGAGTAAGCCTTTTGAGGTTAGTAATCTTTATTGGATATAATTTGTGTGGAAAATGTGTTGTGATGTGTTGTGCTTTGTTTAGTAACTAGATATATTAAAAAATAAAAATAAAATGGTTATGGAGAGTGCTTTAATGTAAAAAAACTGCTGATACGTTTCTTCAGGTATGTTAAAAGCTTCTTAAAGATGTTGGCAACGTCATTATTATTATTGCATTGACAAATAGCTCTGTAAATTAACGACGTCCCCTGATGGACCAAACTTGCAAGCAAAGAGGCTATGCACACTAGATAATCATATTTATTTTTTCTTATGTTTCAAATTGGTTTAAACGTACTTTACACCTCAATTTTCGTCAATTTAGACTAGATGACGGTGCTTCGTAGTTGACTCGGCGGCAAGTCTCTTTTAAAACTCATATAACTTTAAACATGTATTGGTCAAATCATATGAGAACCATGTAGGTTAATGTCTGAGGTGGTGTTTAAGAAAAGTACCACATACAATGAGATTTTACCAATAGAGACGTCATACTCATTATAAAGAAATAAAAACATGGTGAAATTCAACATTCTTTAGCGTCGTTCGAATTTCGAACGGACAACACCGCGTGCCATTCTCTTGTTCTCTCATTAGGTACTTGTCTCTTTCGTGTGGCAGAGCGGCATTTTTCAGAAAAATAAAATGTTTTTCCATATTAAACAAATTAAACAGTACTTACAAATGAAAAGAAATCATTTTTGCCGTGTAGAACCGTCTTCTAGAATCGTTGTTCTAAACGCACAACTTGGCTTTTTGTTTTTTTTTTTTTAATCCTTTATCCCGCTAAGACGTCCGTTCGAATCACGGCCAGACGCCAGGGCGGACTGAGTTGCCTCAAGGGATTTACCTTGTGTTTGTAAAACGCCTAGCTCAACTTAGGACTACTATGCACTATGCCCTTCAAAGGACGAAGTTAAATTGTGTGGATGGTGATGACAATTCCCATGTTTTATGTATATTTCAAATCGGAAACAAAGCCTAAATACATTACAAATCTAATACATACTCTTGAAAAATTTCCAGTTCGAATTCAGCGCCACAGGCATACCAAAAATGATGGAAGCGCTCTCTTACGCCATAGACATCGGATACAGACATATAGACACGGCTCACCTCTACAGAGTCGAGCCGGAAGTTGGCAAGGTCATAGAGAAGAAAATCAAAGATGGCGTCGTGAAGAGGGAAGAGCTTTTTATTACCACTAAGGTTGGTATTTTACTTCTTGCAGTTTGGGTTATTAGAACTAGCGACACGATACGACCAGAAGGATTGTCAGATGACGAGACTTCTTTAGTCAAATTCGTACCTTAAGTATTGAATTTAGAAAGGCTTGTGTTTAAACGCCTACCAGAAAAGTACCTATTTTACTACCAGACAATTCGAAATACCTGCCAGAATGGATACAAGAAGGGATAGCGGGGTCTGATTCGGTCGCTTCGCTCGCTCACTAGACCCCGCTATCCCCATCCAACCTAACCTGTCCGAGTCGGGGTGCCCCAAGCCCCGATCAATATAGTTGGGAAAAGGCTAGGCAGAAGATGATCCTCTAATTAATAAAACTTTCTCCTGGTATTCTCAGGTGTGGCAGCATTTCCACCGCGAGGCTGACGTGGAGGTATCGGTGCGAGGGTCCCTGAGACGCCTGAAGCTGGACTACCTCGACCTGGTACTCATGCACTGGCCCATGTCTATCTCGGTGAGTTGGAGACCTGGTGGAAACACAAAAACATGTTAATATTGAGGAGGTAAATTCGTAAGGGGGATTCCGCTTAATGCGAGACACAGGACCGGTCGATGTGGCGCTCTTGGGGGAGGCATATCAGGATTATGCGGGGACCAAACCCCATTAGATAGATGTCCAGCAGTACACGTGTTTTGGCTGAAATGATGATGATGATGATGAAAAACGAGGTTCAATGTGTTACCGATCCCTAAATTTAATTAATAAGTGAATGTCAATGAAAATGTCAAATTTGACAGATAGTCGAAGGTGACGTATAACGACGGCGGCCATTGTGAATTAGAACGTTGGGCTTCTCGGTTGAGACATAGAACTTGAATTTGTAAATCGTAAATAGTATTACACTTTTTTTTTTAAGGATGGGAAGTCATCAAATGACTTCTTCCGCTCTGGGTGGAGCGGAAGGTCGTGTCAGACTCTTATTGACTAAAACCCATCCGTGTTCCTTCTAAAGCCCTTTTGCGTTCCAGGGCCGCGGTGACTCTTTCGAACAAATTCCGCAACCCTGGCAGAAATAGTATTACACTTACGAGTTATTTAAAGTATTTTAGGAAATTGAAGACCGAGTATAATTTCACCTGCCAAATGTTGGTTCTTGCATAGAGAATGTGATCGTTTAAATTTTGATTTGGATTTGAAAATATCAATACCAATTAAAAAATATATATATGAGTCTACCATTCGGCGTATAGGGCAGGGCAGGGTATAGATTGCTGGTCATATAAATGGCATGTCCATATGTGTAGACGGACAGACGGTCGATGGAGCAGACATGTTAGAGTGGAGAGGGCGTATGAGCAAACGTAGTGTGGGACGCCCTGTGACACGATGGATCGATGATTTGAAGAAGGTGGCTGGCAGCGGATGGATGCGGACCGCTCAAGACCGGGGTGGTGGTTGGCTTTGGCTTACATTCAGCCGTGGACGGCAATTGGCTGATATGATAAAGAAAACAAACTCGCACAAGACAAACAAACCAGTAAAATAAAATTAATAACTGGGAACACGAAATGTAAAATGGTTGACTAATGGTCAACTTTGTACCATGTTTAAGGCAAATAAAGTCTTATCTTATACAATGGCACTTTTGCTTCGTCTCTGAAATGACTTGATGAACTTTTCAGGAGAGACAAAAAACTGTTTTACAAATAAGGTATAATAATCTTTTATACATTTTATCCTGGTGTTACCTCGTAAGATAGAACTAGACTAGTATTGCACCAACCCTAATCTCTTCAAAATTAGAGTGAACAGGCTTCTTCTGGGTAAGCTCGCTCCATCGTCGACTTTGTCTCTGTCATCTATGACCTAGACTAGAGTCAAGAGCAAACCCATATTAAATAAAATATAAAAAAAAATAAAAAATTAAGGTGGTTATATGCTTGTTGCGAAAGGTCACTGCAATTCATTTTTTTCGTCAAATAATTAAAAATTCTGTCAAATCCAAGATGGCACTTACGAGTTAACTCCAGAATTATTGTTTGAAACTTTTTGCATAAAAATCCAACATTTTTTTTTTTTTTGCAAAAAATGGTAGTTACGAGGTGTCACATATAGACCGATGATTTGTATAAAAGATATTCATAGGCGATGATAACCATTTACCGTTCTGGTGGTGGGTAGACCGCCGGTCGGATGTTTCCTTAGCAATAACAGAGAAAAGGTGAAAAAAATGTCTGCATTTTGAAAAAAATAAGAAAACGTTCCATTCAAAAATGTGTATTGTGATGTACTTATAAAATGTTTTTTCTTCATCTATCATTCTTTCCTACTTCAAGATTAGAAAGAAAAAATAGGAATCTTTCTATAATTCCCTTCCTAAAAAAAAAACAAGCGGGGCAGTCTTTGGGGACTGCCGATAGAAGTGAAAACTAAGCGAAAGCTAAAGCGTTCGGTGACGATGACGCGAGTTCCATGATTTTGTTCACCCGAAAAGTACACATATATACACAGTATACATATAGCTCATGGAAAGCGTTCGGTGACGATGACGCGAGTTCCATGATTTTGTTCACCCGAAAAGTGCTCAACGCGCCCAAAGAAGTTTTCATTTCAAAAACAAACAATAGCCAAGCAAACTGCTAAAATTCTCATCTATTACCTTCCAGCAAGAAGGAGTAGACGAGAAGATCGACTACCTGGAGACGTGGCGCGGCTTCGAGTCGGTGCTGGCCAAGGGGCTGGTGAAGTCCATCGGCGTGTCCAACTTCAACGTGGAGCAGATGGACCGGCTCCTCAAGAACTGCAAGGTCAAGCCCGTCACCAACCAGGTTGAGGTAAGGTCCTATGTCCCCTAGCAAGGGGGACAGTAGTCCTCCATCGCGAGCGGTGTTGAGCTTCACGCTTCACCTCGCTCCATGTCACACCGATGCTCGTCGCTTCTGCCAACACGGTGCGTCGCCAGGTTTGACGGGGACGGCCACGCTTGAAGTTCGCTCCCTTGAAGTAAGGTGGACTTTCAGCTAAATTGCCTGTCCTTTTTCGTTTAGCTTGCTCGTGAAATCAAATATGAAATACCTAGAACGCTACGCTCCATCGCTCTTTGTGAAACCTTGAATTTTAACTGAACCCTATTACATGATAACGGACGAACAGACAATAAAAGAATATGCCTCCATCCGTTTGTCTGTCTGATCATCAGTCATGCTTACACACAAATAACAAAAACTGGTCGAGTGCGAATCGAACTCGCTCACTAAGAGCGGAACGCACTGCAACCAATCAGAACCCGTGAAAATACGGATATAAAAAACTTGGACCGAATTCGGATGTTGCTTTTCGCACTGTATCCGATCCGAATTCGGATATTGGTGTAGTAACACCCTCACGCACTAATCCGATCTCTGATCCAAATCCACCCAACGCCCCTCCCCGCTGTCGAGCCGCGCAGATATGTCAGATTAGAATCCAAGGTAATGCGAAAGCGTTCATATAAACCGTACTACGGCTACTTCGAACCGCCAATTTTTCTTCTGATTTCAATTGAAGACGGAAGTCGGATCTTGTGCGTAAACTACCATACAAATAGTTCTATGGCTACTTCGGAACGTACTTTCATGGATTCGGATCGGATGCAGTGCGGAACCGCTCTAAGGGTTCGCAATGCCGCATTTTTCGATACTCCCATAACCTATAGGGAACTTGCCGTTGACCTAGAATCAAGAAGCAAGGTCTCCCAATGGTACGAAACCCATGCTGTATGCTAACTTGCAGTCTCACGTGTATACTGAGAAATAAAACAATGTTACTTGGCTGGCCTGTGTCTGTGCCATGAAGAGTTTCTTTTGCAAAATCTTTGTAAAAAGTTTAATATTTGTAAATGAAATAGCTCTTGTATGTAATTGCTGCCTGCTTTAGTACCCGGTCACTATAATTGAGTGCCTATGTCACCGGATAATGGCAAACTCCGTAAGATTATAAAATAACTAGAGTGATTGTTAACTCTCTCGCAAAATTGTCAATTGATCATTTAGATTACTTTTTTACGCATCAAAATTTGATAGTCTATAATGTCTTACATTTTCCTAGTGGAAGATTTGCTAATAGGGCATTTCAATGGAAAGGTCAATATTGTTTTTAAACATTAATAAGAAGGATTTTTTAAACATTAATAATCCCTTTCGGAGTTGCATTCCGTCGCTAGTGTTCTTGCAGGCTGTTTTTTTACTGATAAATAATAGCGCCGTTCCATCCTGATCTATCCTCAACTTCTTCAAAAATGACTAAATAACACCTACTAACTAAATCCCCTCGCTCTTCCAGATCAACCTAAACCTCGGGCAGAAGGAGCTCGTAGATTTCTGCCAATCCCACGACGTGTTGATCACCGCCTACTCTCCGTTCGGGACGATGGTGCCCTCCCGAAGTGCCCCGAACAGCCCCGAGCCCAAGCTCAACAACCCGACCATGGTGGCCATCGCCAAGAAGCATGGGAAGACTGTCACACAAGTCACATTGAGATATCTGGTAAGAAAAATGGCATTTAACGAAGACCTTAAAAATATTCACATTATTTAACCTTTTGAACGCCAGAACATAAAAAAAAACAAATTCGCCGTACTTTTTGTCACATATTTGTGACGTTTGGCGTACAGGGCACGCGCTTGCTTGTCATGTATACGTGACAATGGCGTGCAAAAGGTTAAACTAGCTTTTGCCCGCGACTTCGTACGCGCATATCCCGTTGTACTCCCTTCGCTCCGCATAGAGCGGAAGGGGTCATTTGATGATTTCACACTCTTAAAAATATAAAAAGTGTGTGTGTCAGCTCTGACGCACGACTGGAGTTAAGAACTTTTATTGTGTAGATTATGTAAAAAGAGAGTAAATTAAAGCATCTTAAATATGCTGAGAATACTTTGTGTAAACACACATGCATAATCTCAAAGTGAAAGGTGCGCAAAGTAACGTTACGCCTTACTTTTAGTTAACGCTCGATTTTACACCTCATAAAATTTTCATACCGCGGGCTACATATGTATGAAAATCGTTTCTTAAGAGCGTTTACTCCTCTAAGTGTTTCATACAAACTTTGAAGTCTTTATTCTTGGAAATTAATGAACTGATTTAAATGAAACTTGGTATGCATACGCTGGATATCCAGGTCTAAATAGTAAGTTGAGAACATTTTCGAAAAACAGTTTAGAGGGGGAGAGAGAGCGATTCAAAGTTTTCTAAAGAAAGTGAAAAATCACTATCTTTCGCACTGAACTCTTTTTCGAAAATGTAACTATTTAGACCTAGATATCTAGCGTATGCATACCAAGTTTCATTAAAATCACTTAATTAATTTCCAAGAATAAATACTTGAAAGTTTGTATGAAACACCGTGAGGAGTAAGCGCTCTTAAGGAGTAAACTACAAAAAGCCTTTCTTCGTCCTGCCTAGGCTACAACGCCCGTCCTGAAAAAAATAATATTCTAAAAAATCAAAATCAAAAGCCATTTATTCAAATTAGGCTGAGTGCCAGCACTTTTTGAACGTCAAAGTTCTACATAAAGACAGTCCCCCAAAACGCCCGCCCGTCACCACTTCCTAGTGTTGTAGCTGGGAAGAAGAAGTGGCGCAACAAACTCCCCAGCAACACATCTGTCTGTTAAGCTTTTAAAAAATTGAATTTATACAATAGTATGCAAAGTATTTTAGAATACATGACATATAAAAAACATTATTTCCATTCACAGTACCAACGTGGAATCGTCAGCGTACCCAAAACGGTGACCAACTCGAGAGTCGTAGAAAATGCATCCATTTTCGACTTCGCCCTGGACAAAGACGATATTGAGACCCTTGCAAAATTCGACAATGGATTCCGCACAGTCAAACCCTTCTTTTGGCAAGATTTCCAGAATTACCCGTTTGATAAAATTCCGGAGAAAATGGAGATCCCAGAATCGCTTCGTATTTGGAAGAATGGACTCAACTTGGACATCGATTAGATTTAAAGTGGTTATTGTACATTGTAATAATGTTTGTTTTCTTTAAAAAAAAAATAGATAAAATATTAGTACTTAATAGTTTTTGTTGTTCATTTTGAATTTAATTTAATTTTGGCTTTATAAGATTTATAATTATTCGGTCAGTTTTGCAACGGCATAACATTACACATTGACCAGACAATATTATTACATCATAAAAAATCAGTCAAAATTAGTTTTCATTATAATTTTATTAAATAAATGTTTTTGTTTTTACCTCGTTTGTTTTATTTTCGAGTTAACTTGCCCATGTTACTTATGTCACTGATTAAACGACACAATTCAATGAAAAGGCTAGGCTTTAATGAAACGGCTAATTAAGCTAGTTGGCTGCAGCAGACATACCGCCAGACCGTACCTTAGGTGGTTTAGTGGTTAGTGGTCATCAATTCATCATACGGTGGATTAGTGGTCAGTCAAAATCAAAAGTCATTTATTCAAATTAGGCTGAGTGCCAGCACTTTTTGAACGTCAAAGTTCTACATAAAGACAGTCTCCCAAAACGCCCGCCCGTCACCACTTCCTAGTGTTGTAGCTGGGAAGAAGTGGCGCAACAAACTCCCCAGCAACACATCTGTCTGTTAAGTTTTTTAGTGGTCATCAATTCATCATACGATGGTTTAGTGGTCAGTGGTCATCAATACATCATACAGTGGTTTAGTGGTCAGTGGTCATCAATACATCATCGGGTGGTTTAGTGGTCAGTGGTCATCAGTTCATCAGACGGTGATTTAGTGGTCAGTGGTCATCAATTCATCATACGATGGTTTAGTGGTCAGTGGTCATCAATTCATCATACGATGGTTTAGTGGTCAGTGGTCATCAATTCATCATACGATGGTTTAGTGGTCAGTGGTAATCAATTCATCATACGATGGTTTAGTGGTCAGTGGTCATCAATTCATCATACGATGGTTTAGTGGTCAGTGGTCATCAATTCATCATACGATGGTTTAGTGGTCAGTGGTCATCAATTCATCATACGATGGTTTAGTGGTCAGTGGTCATCAATTCATCATACGATGGTTTAGTGGTCAGTGGTCATCAATTCATCATACGATGGTTTAGTGGTCAGTGGTCATCAATTCATCATACGATGGTTTAGTGGTCAGTGGTCATCAATTCATCATACGATGGTTTAGTGGTCAGTGGTCATCAATTCATCATACGATGGTTTAGTGGTCAGTGGTCATCAATTCATCATACGATGGTTTAGTGGTCAGTGGTCATCAATTCATCATACGATGGTTTAGTGGTCAGTGGTCATCAATTCATCATACGATGGTTTAGTGGTCAGTGGTCATCAATTCATCATACGATGGTTTAGTGGTCAGTGGTCATCAATTCATCATACGATGGTTTAGTGGTCAGTGGTAATCAATTCATCATACGATGGTTTAGTGGTCAGTGGTCATCAATTCATCATACGATGGTTTAGTGGTCAGTGGTCATCAATTCATCATACGATGGTTTAGTGGTCAGTGGTCATCAATTCATCATACGATGGTTTAGTGGTCAGTGGTCATCAATTCATCATACGATGGTTTAGTGGTCAGTGGGCAACAATTCATCATACGATGGTTTAGTGGTCAGTGGTCATCAATTCATCATACGATGGTTTAGTGGTCAGTCATCATACGATGGTTTAGTGGTCAGTGGTCATCAATTCATCATACGATGGTTTAGTGGTCAGTCATCATACGATGGTTTAGTGGTCAGTGGTCATCAATTCATCATACGATGGTTTAGTGGTCAGTCATCATACGATGGTTTAGTGGTCAGTGGTCATCAATTCATCATACGATGGTTTAGTGGTCAGTCATCATACGATGGTTTAGTGGTCAGTGGTCATCAATTCATCATACGATGGTTTAGTGGTCAGTCATCATACGATGGTTTAGTGGTCAGTGGTCATCAATTCATCATACGATGGTTTAGTGGTCAGTCATCATACGATGGTTTAGTGGTCAGTGGTCATCAATTCATCATACGATGGTTTAGTGGTCAGTCATCATACGATGGTTTAGTGGTCAGTGGTCATCAATTCATCATACGATGGTTTAGTGGTCAGTCATCATACGATGGTTTAGTGGTCAGTGGTCATCAATTCATCATACGATGGTTTAGTGGTCAGTCATCATACGATGGTTTAGTGGTCAGTGGTCAACAATTCATCATATGATGGTTTAGTGGTCAGTCATCATACGATGGTATAGTGGTCAGTGGTCATCAATTCATCACACGGTGGTTTCGTGATAGTAGAAGTACTACTCTGATGAACACCGCCACTGAAAGCTCTCTGGATTCATTCACCTTTGCGTCATGATTTTACATTTCACGTGTGCGTTTGATTACTAAGCATAAGAGATAATGTGGTAGACGATGGAGCACGCTGGCACTGAAATAACCTATTAACTCTTGAAGAGAAATCCAAGGTCTCAACGCTTTAAGGTAATAATACCTAATACATAGGCTCTGAGTACATGCAAGGGCAGATCCAGGCAAGTTCCAAAAGACGATTAAAATAAAACAGGGATCTCAAACTGACAGATTATTAAGAAAACACTATCTCGCCTGAAGGAAAGCGATGTTGTGGTCGAAGATGGAGCACGCTGGCCTAGTAGTAACCTATTCACTCTTGATTTAAAGACTCCCAGGTTGTAGCTATCAGGAAACACAGACTCTGGCAGGGAATTCCACTCCTTAGCTGCACGCACAATGAATGTGTTCCCAAAACGTTTTGTACTCGTGAGTGGGATGTCCACCATGTACCGAGATAGTTGAAAAAAGGCATGTAGATTGGTATCCAGATGGTATTTTAATTATAATAATATATAGTTTATTTCTCTCATAAAGGTGTGAGGTAACAAACATACAATCGAAATGAGGACCTCCTCCTTTTTTTGCAGTCGGTTGAAAGTAATTATAAAGAAATAAAAACAGTTTACTGACACAAACCATAACAAACAATAGAAATACAAAATGATAAAACTATACAATTAATCCCAAAGTCAGGAGTAGTGCAAAATTTGGTGGGTCTCCTTTTTTTGCGTGCTGAAAATGAGTACATACCTAAGCAAAATATGTGGAACGATTTTAACTTATGAGCATTATGTCATGTACCATATTTTACGCAAAAATAAATATTCTATTCTATTCTATTCTAATCTTTACTTTCCTAGCCCTTATGCCTCCCACTTCCATCCAACAGAAACAATTCCTGGATCCAGCATGAGCAGGTTGATGACCTTTCCGCTAGTCTCATCGATAAAGAACCAGTTCAATGAACCAAATAGAACAGAACTAGTCGGTCGCGGTGAACAAATCAACAAAAAATAACCGGCCAAGTGCGAGTCGGACTCGCGCACAAAGGGTTCCCTAACATTATCTATAAAAACGGCAAAAAATCATGTTTGTTGTATGGGAGCCCCCTTAAATATTTATTTTATTCTGTTTTTTATTATTTGTTGTTATAGCGGCAACAGAAATACATCATCTGTGAAAATTTCAACTGTCTGACTATCACGGTTTATGAGATACAGCCTGGTGACAGACGGACAGCGAAGTCTTAGTAGTAAGGTCCCGTTTTACCATTTGAGTACGGAACCCTATAAACAATGTAAAATTTTCCCATCTGCTATGGGTCACTAACCTCAGTTAGTTATACGTTGATTTCATAGATATAAAATACAAGGTTTTTATAGACCTCTTTATCTCTCTATCAAAATTGTTATTTAGCTAATAGTGTTATGTATTAGTATCTAATTGGATTAAGATGCCTTAAACTATGATCATGTTTAAAGGGGTGTGAGTATGGAGACAGTGGCGGCCTTAGGAGGTGGCGAGCGGGGCAACCGCCCGGGGCCTCGTTCTTACAGGGGCCTCGCGCTACCCGAGATCAAAAAACCTTACATTTGAAATGTTTAATATTTTAGCAATAAAATGAAGTTATTTCACATTAAATTATTTAATAATTTTAATAGTGATAAGTGTCATCGAATTTGAGGAATTCGATGACACAAGACCGGTTTTTAGTTTTGCATTTTTTTTTAAATATAAATTTCTCATTGTGATTTTATTTTACTTAGGAAACGCCGACAAACATAATCAGAAATACCTACTTTCACATGAATTTCATAAAGAACAAAGGCCTCGCAAACATCTGTCGCCCAGGGCCTCGCCAAGGACTGCCGCCTGGGGCCTCGCAGCGTTAAAGGCCGCCGCTGCCTGAAGATCTGTCATACAGTTCCCGAAACTAGTTCAGACTCCAGCTCTCGCAAAGGTTCTAGCATGAGGCAGAATAAGACAATTAAATTACTGTAACAATGTACCTTTATGAGAGAAATAAACTATATATTATTATAATAAAAATACCATCTAGGTACCAATCGTCATACCTTTTCTCAACTATCTCGGTACATGGTGGACATCCCACCCACGCGTACAAATCGTTTTGGGAACACATTAATTGTGCGTACAGCTAAGGAGTGGAATTCCCTGCCGGAGTCTGTGTTTCCTGATAGCTACAACCTGGGAGTCTTTAAGTCAAGACAGAGTGAATACGTTACTTCTAGGCAAGTGTCGACCACATCATCGCTTACCATCAGGTGAGATAGTGGTTAAACGCGTGCCTATCAATAGTAAGAAAAACATATATATCTTAGGAAAGGCTCCAACTGAGTACCAGTGTTTTACATAAAGCTTTTTGAGAATGGTAATATTTTCTAGTTTGTCCACCAATATAAAAAAATAGGAAAAAAACATAATGAAAATGTAAGAAAAAGTTTTTCAAACTGCACTGTGCGTGCGACATATCAAATTAAAGGGCTTAATTGTGTGAACTTTTTTTTTCATTATTTTAAAATGAACATTTAACAAAAATTACCATTAATTTATCTCCAAAATTACTGAGCCGAAAATTTTGAAAACAATACCCGACAGTAGTTACCCATACATAACCACCGATTACAAAAAAAAAACCATTTAAAGTCTATAGTGTAAAAATAGGTTCACCCTTGTTTTGTATAACAACGTTTTGTCGAAAATCGCTCCGGCTAATTTTAGTTACAATAAAGTCATTTCGTATAATTAATTGGTAGATTTTTATTTAGCATATTTATTTCTTTGAATAATGTCATTTGACTGAATTTTCAAACGCACCAATTTTATTTAAACTAATGTTTCACTAGACTTATAATGTTATTATTCTAATCTATATAGTTCAGTTCCGGGTAACCTACTAAAAACAATCTCTTTTTTCTATTAATGCAAGTCGTTTCTGCCACCCGTCGGCCGCTGCCGCGGCACCGCTCTTACCGTAACCGTACTGCTTGCCGAAATGAATATAGTTGAAGGAAAAATACAGTGTATTTCAAAAAAAATGCAAATATTTACAATGTTTTCTTTTCTGCATTACATTCATCATATCAGCCAATTGCCGTCCACTGCTGGACGTAAGCCTCCCCAAAGATCGCCAACCATCCCGGTCCTGAGCGGTCCGCATCCATCCGCTGCCAGCCACCTTCTTCAAATCATCGATCCATTCCGCATTCGCATCCGCATTACATTACACCAATTGAATATTCGATAAAATACATGTACCACCTGAACATTACATCAAATGAACATTATACCTTTTGATCAATAGCGCCAATGTTGTTATCGCATATAAATATTCGATGAAATGAAAATTATGTTAATCGATATTATAAAAATTGATTATTTTCTTAAACGTTGTTCGAATTAGTAACATTACATCAAAAGTTGTTATACCAAACAAGGGTGAACCGTAAAATAACACGTAACAAAAATGAAATTCGTTTGCCGACTCGCACTTAGCCTGTTTTTTTTACAAAACACGTTTAAAACTATTTGAGAAATGGCTAGGCAGATTGATCTACTACGCAAACCAGAAGTGTAATTATGTAAATATAACAATCGATAACAACATAACATGGATATGTTCTATGTTTTTTATTACAAGTGAATGACTCGATCACGTAATGTTATACTGGTTTACCTTGGATCCATTGTTGACAGCGGATTAGGTATAGCATGGCAACTTTAGACGTGGCGCCAAGACTCGAGAGATATTAAATCACAAGTAAGCCAGCACTTTTTGAACGACAAATCTTTAAGGATGGGAAATCATCAAATGACTTCTTCCGCTCTGGGTGGAGCGAGAGGGTGTGTCAGACTGTTACTGACTAAAACCCATCCGTGTTCCTTCTAAAGCACTTTTTGAACGACAAATCTTACCTACTACATATTATAAAACAAAGTCGCCCCCGCCGCATCTGTCTGTCTGTTCGCGATAAACTCAAAAACTCCGAAACGGATTATCATGCGGTTTTCACCAATGGATGGGGTTATTCATGGGAAAGGTTTAGGTGTATAATTCGTCCCGAAATTCCTACGGGAACGAAAGAGAAAGCTAGTGACAAATAATGAGTTTATTTCAAGACATGTCCTCCAACTCGTATCATCAAATTGCTGTTATTTTTTGAGGTAACTCATGGTTTTTTCCGTTGTCATAGCGACTGAGTCGAGTAGAGATTCTTCAAATAGATGGGCCTTATAAGTTAATAGAATAGAATGTAATTTTATTTTGCAAATATGGGTTATACAGTAGTTGCTATGGTATGCCAAAGTTCAATGACAGATAAATGTTATGCTATAACGTACTGAAACGAATGTTGTACAGTTATAGTAAACAAATCTTTTGTAGTTCACCCCATATTCGAATTTCACCTTTAATTTCTCAAGTACAAAGTTCAAAACCCAACAACACTAGAGCTTTAAACTAAAAAGTTCCACTGTCCTTCTGCTTTATTAATTTTAAATCATATGTCTTAGGTGCTAAGGTTCAAAATCCTGGTGTATGTAAATGTAGGCTCTTACTGGTCAGTGTGTATCAAGAGAATAGATCAGTGTAAGTTAGTTCGAGCTGAACAAGGATTCAAGGTCCGAAGGTGAGGTAAACCCAATGAAACGCACAAAAACAGTTTCAAGTAGGCTAATTTAATTCACAAGGAATCGCGCTTACAAAATAAAATTTAAAACTATATATGGTTTGCACGGTAACGAAACCATAGCGCGATCTAACTCGACGCCAACGCCATCTATCGAGCTTAGAGTTCAACTTTTCTAAACTTCATGATGGCGCTATGGTCTCGCTTACCTGAACATACCGCCCACCAAGGACATAATACAGAATGTCCTTATTAACGACCGCCCACCAAGCCAACGCTAATGGGTCGTAGCCAAACAAAACTAACAATATCACTAAAATGCACATACACTACGATGGTAAATATATATAAATATCTGGCTACAAAATAGTACCAAGTGTTTCGACAATTTGAATTTTATCAACTAACCTTATAATAAAATACAACTAACATGAAACCTTAATTAAGATTACATAAACAATTGTGTTACTGAGCAGCTGGCAATACACATAATTTAGATATCGGCCTTTTAACAATTGAAGCCTTCGTGCGTAAAGTCACAACCCGAGTGATTCCGTCAGGTCCACAATGCTTCCGCTCAATCTTTCCCATCAACCACTTGCCGGGAGGCATGTCATCCTCCTTTACTAATACGATATCCCCAACGGATGGTTCTGGATTTGTATGAGCCCACTTGTGCCGTTGCAGAAACTGATGAAGATAGTCATGCGACCATCGTCGCCAAAAATCCTGCATCATTTTCTGCTGGAATTGCCAGCGTCGTAAACTACTGACATTCGAACTCTCATAGTTCGAATCCGGAACTAAAACAACTGGCTCCCCAATCAGAAAGTGACCAGGTGTTAATATATCAACCTTGTCGTGATCCTCAACATAGGATAATGGCCTCGAATTGAGGCACGCTTCAATTTGAGCCAGCACGGTGGCCATCTCTTCATATGTTAGAGTAGTGTTTCCTATTATCCTCTTTAAATGGTACTTGGTAGACTTAATTGCTGCCTCCCAAAGACCCCCAAAATTTGGCGCGTGAGGAGGAATAAAGTGCCACTCAGTGCCATTATTAGTGAGATACTCTGCTAATTCCGAATTAAAATTTGATTTTTCCTCATTGTATAAATATAGCAATTCACGTGCAGCACCTACAAAATTAGTACCATTGTCGCTGAACAACTCGGCGCAACGACCACGCCTAGCTACAAATCTTTTGTACGCAGCCAAGAAACCTTTAGTACTCAACTCACTTACAGCTTCTATATGCACTGCTCGAGTAGACATACATATAAAAAGTGCAATGTAACCTTTATAAGATTTGTTCCCGCGACCTTTCGATACCCTTATGTTTATGGGGCCTGCATAATCAACTCCTGTACACAGAAATGGTTTGTTTGGCGTCACACGAGCCGATGGTAGTTGCCCCATAAGTTGTGTCCGTACCTTGGTTGAATATCTTATGCATTTAACACAACTCCTTACATATTTTTTAGCTAACAACTTTACCCCTATAATCCAAAACTTGGATCTTAAGTACGTGACCATAAGCTGCGGGCCACCATGCATGGTTTTTTCATGAGCGTCAGCAATCAGAAGTTCGCTCAAAAAGGATTCCCTTGGCAAGAGGATTGGGTGTACGCGATTGTAATCTAATTGAGACGCTTGAAGTCTTCCTCCAACTCTCATTATTCCATTAGAGTCGATGAAAGCATTTAACGAATTTAGATTCCCTTTTTTCCTTTTTATCTTACTATTTTTAAATTCTTTCATTTCCTCTGAAAACTCCTCTTGGCATTTTCTTATGCATGTGTCTATGGCACATTCAAGCTCCTGTTTTGATAATTCCCGTGTACTATGTTTGGTAGTTGCCTGTTTCCTTAGACTTAAAAATCGTCTACAGTAAGCTATGACTCGGATTAATCTCGACAACCTGGAAAACTTATTCCAAACTGTAACTGTATCAAACGCAGTCGTATGTGCTTTGACTTCCTCCAAATGTGTACCAAGATGTTTCGGCCTTTTGTACTCCACCACCTGCTGTCTTAAATAATCCGGACCTGTCCACCATATAGTAGTGGACTCAAGTTCTGCAGGGGACACTCCGCGCGAAGCACAATCTGCGGGATTCTGTTTAGACGACACGTGAGACCAGTAATGTGTGTCTAATATGTTTAAAATATCTGAAACACGATTAGCCACGAAAGTTTTCCAGCGGCTCGGGTGGCTGTTGAGCCAAGCAAGCACCACTTCACTATCCGTCCATGCGTGCCAATCGGTCTTTGGTATATTCAGCACTTCGCCAACTTCCACCATCAATTTGGCAAGGAGAACTGCACCACAAAGTTCTAATCGTGGAATAGAAACTTGTCTAACGGGTGCCACTTTCGTTTTTGAAGTGACTAAATGAATATAAATATTTCCCTTGTCATCCACAACCCTAATGTAAATGACTGCTGAATACGCCAATTTAGAGGCATCTGAGAACCCGTGCAGTTCAGTTTTTTCGTTGTTTGACTGTTGGTGCAACCATCGTGGGATTTTTATATTAACCAAAAAGACTAAGTTACGATGGTAAGTAACCCATTCCTGTACTAAATTGTTTGGAATTTCTTGATCCCATTCTAACCCTGCTAGCCACAATTTCTGAATAAATATTTTAGCCAAAATAATACTAGGTGCTAACCAACCCAACGGATCAAATAATCTTGATATCTCGGAAATAATTTTTCTTTTTGTTACAGGTGACGTCAGCGGCTGAAGTTCCACTGAGTACTGAAAAACATCAGCGCGAGGATCCCAGGTAAGTCCGAGTATTTTTGTAGTATTATCTATTTTTATTTTTACTTCATCAGCCTTATCCCCTTTGCTTTTTCTTATCTTATGTAGTAATTCTTCGCTGTTACTTATCCATTTCTGTAGTTGAAATCCCCCCTTAGCTAGAATATTTTTTATTTCTGTATGAATTTTATATCCTTCCTCTACACTTTCTACTCCTGTCATTAGGTCATCCATGTAGAAATCATTAAGAATGATTTTTGCTGCTAATGGATGATCCTTCCCTTCATCATAAGCAACCTGATGTAAAGAACGCACTGCTAGAAATGGCGCCGATGAAGTACCAAATGTAACCGTTACTAACTCAAATTCTTCAATTTCTTTTTCAGGGCTCTCCCTCCAAAGAACCCTCTGAAACATTGTATCAGCTCTATTGACTAGAATTTGTCTATACATTTTAATTATATCAGCACTTATACAAATTGGATGTGTTCTCCAACGCATAACCGTATGTCGTAATTCTGCTTGTAATGTCGGACCAACCATCAAGTCATCGTTTAAAGATACCCCATTTATTCCCTTGCAGGAAGCGTCAAATACCACGCGCACCTTAGTTGTCTGCTTATCTTCCCGGATTATTGCGTGATGAGGTAAGTACAACCCTTCATTCTTTTCTGCTGGAGATACCTTTATCATATGATTAAGTTTTATATACTCCTGCATCACCGCAGTGTAATCCGCCTTTAATTTGTGATTCTTTGAAAGTTTAAATTCTAAACTCTTTAACCTTTTNCACAACCCTAATGTAAATGACTGCTGAATACGCCAATTTAGAGGCATCTGAGAACCCGTGCAGTTCAGTTTTTTCGTTGTTTGACTGTTGGTGCAACCATCGTGGGATTTTTATATTAACCAAAAAGACTAAGTTACGATGGTAAGTAACCCATTCCTGTACTAAATTGTTTGGAATTTCTTGATCCCATTCTAACCCTGCTAGCCACAATTTCTGAATAAATATTTTAGCCAAAATAATACTAGGTGCTAACCAACCCAACGGATCAAATAATCTTGATATCTCGGAAATAATTTTTCTTTTTGTTACAGGTGACGTCAGCGGCTGAAGTTCCACTGAGTACTGAAAAACATCAGCGCGAGGATCCCAGGTAAGTCCGAGTATTTTTGTAGTATTATCTATTTTTATTTTTACTTCATCAGCCTTATCCCCTTTGCTTTTTCTTATCTTATGTAGTAATTCTTCGCTGTTACTTATCCATTTCTGTAGTTGAAATCCCCCCTTAGCTAGAATATTTTTTATTTCTGTATGAATTTTATATCCTTCCTCTACACTTTCTACTCCTGTCATTAGGTCATCCATGTAGAAATCATTAAGAATGATTTTTGCTGCTAATGGATGATCCTTCCCTTCATCATAAGCAACCTGATGTAAAGAACGCACTGCTAGAAATGGCGCCGATGAAGTACCAAATGTAACCGTTACTAACTCAAATTCTTCAATTTCTTTTTCAGGGCTCTCCCTCCAAAGAACCCTCTGAAACATTGTATCAGCTCTATTGACTAGAATTTGTCTATACATTTTAATTATATCAGCACTTATACAAATTGGATGTGTTCTCCAACGCATAACCGTATGTCGTAATTCTGCTTGTAATGTCGGACCAACCATCAAGTCATCGTTTAAAGATACCCCATTTATTCCCTTGCAGGAAGCGTCAAATACCACGCGCACCTTAGTTGTCTGCTTATCTTCCCGGATTATTGCGTGATGAGGTAAGTACAACCCTTCATTCTTTTCTGCTGGAGATACCTTTATCATATGATTAAGTTTTATATACTCCTGCATCACCGCAGTGTAATCCGCCTTTAATTTGTGATTCTTTGAAAGTTTAAATTCTAAACTCTTTAACCTTTTTTCAGATATGGACCTAGATTCACCATCCTTACAATTTTGATTACCATCTCGGAACGGCAACCTTACAATATAACGTCCAGTTTCGTCTCGCTTTGTGGTATTTGTAAATATATTTTCACATTCCGCTTCCTCTTTACTAAGCATTTTTTCAGTTCCCGATGGCTCCGCTTCTAGCTCCCAGAATTTACGTAATAAGTCATCAGCTTGAACATTGGAATGCATGGCAGTAATACAAGGATATGAATTGATGTCGGACGAAATTTCCTTTCCGACAACACCCGAGAGAATCCATCCGAATTCTGTTTGTTGTGCTACGAGCGATCCACTAGTACTCTTCTTTATGCCATCTTGAATAATTTGGCTGAATATCTCAGCACCTAACAAAATGTCAATTTTATTAGGCCTGTGATACTCAGGATCTGCCATTTCGTCTTCACTCAACTTTACCCATTCTACTCTTGTTGCTGTTACAACAGGGAGAAGGGATGTGATGGACTTCAAAACGTATGCATTTACTTGAACGTTGTAATCTAGATTCACTCGAGAGCGTATATCAACAACCACTGAAGAATTAGACATAACTGTTTTATTACCACCTACACCTGTTACACGGTGTTTTGTTAAAGTTTTCTTTAACCCTAAATATTGAGCCATTGACTCAGTGATAAAAGATCCTTGTGACCCTTGATCTACTAATGCACGAACCACGCGATATGTTCCATCCTTTGACTTGGCTTTTACTAAAGCCGTAGGTATTAAAACCGTATCCTTACAACTTCCTGTCGAAAGGCATGAAACTATTGGTTTAGTAGATCCCTCCGCTTGTACAGCGGCCCTTTGAATTTCCTCCATTGAGGTACTATTTCTAGTAGCAGCTGACGCTGCTTCCTTTTGAACAACGCCCGTGTCCTCACCAACAGACCCAGAACCACCACTGGGGTGGAGTAAAGTATGGTGGCGTCTTTTACATATATGGCATTTGACGGTGTTTCTACAAAATCTGGCAGAGTGGTTACTACCCAAACAAATGAAACATAGCCCATTTTTCTGTACGAAATCACGTCGAGTATCGTTATTTTCTTTAGCAAAACCTTTACAAGCAGTTACCTTATGAGCGGCAGAACAAAAAGGGCTAGATAATTCCGCTTTTACTTTCCCTACCACATGGAATGATTGCGAACTCTTTTGAACATGAGGTTTATTTTCCAAATTTTCTAGACCTCGAAAGCGGCCAGTTAAAAAATCAGTAAATTGAATAAAAGTAGGCAATTCATCCGTTGCATCCGAAGCTACCTTTAATTCCCAGGCTTTCCTGGTGTCCTTATCCAATTTGGCACTGACGATGTGTATTATAAGAATGTCCCAAGAAGTAACATCTATCCCTAAATTTTTAATTGAACCCAAACAATCAGACGTGGTGCTAAGTAATCTTTTTATTTCAGTGGCTGATTCTACTGTTAAACTCTTTTGATTAAATAAACGTTTTAAAATCCCATTAGCTAAAAATCTTTTATTGTTGTACATTGACTCTAATTTTGCCCAACTAGCCGTATAATTATCCGAAGTTACATTAATGTTTCTTAAAAGGTGCTCTGCATCCCCGGTTAGGTACCCTTTAAGGTAGTATAATTTCTGCGCATCGTCTAAAGTTTTGTTATTATGTATTAACCCTAGAAATAAATCCCTAAACGTCTGCCACTCACTATAATTTCCGGAGAACACGGGTATCTTAACCTCAGGTAACTTACAAGTTCCTAAATCCTGTACTACAGCTAGTTCCTGGACTGGACATTTTCATATTGTTTAACATTTCTTTCAGCTCGCTTTTAAACTGTATGTAAAACTCTTCAACCTCATCATATAAGCCCTTCTTATGATAATTTGAACCAAACAAATCGGGTTTTTACCTCACTAATTATTTTAACATGTGTTTGGTAGAATAATTGCCATTGCTGTTCTAAGTTTTCAATCCTAGTTTCTACATAACAAACAGTTAGACGCTCTTTAGGACATTTTTTAAAGTTAGATTTTGACTTGAGCATTTTATCTTTAATGTCATTAAACGACTCCATTTTTAATTTAAAAACAAAAGCTTGTTATGTCACAAATATAATACACAATGTTCTTGCAAATAGATATCGTTAACACTATAAATAAACTTATTGTCCAGTATACACATTCAAAAACACCACAAAAATTTCTAAGTTTCTTTGAAGCACTTCGATATCTTTGTATGTCCCAGTACGCGTTTTAAAATTTTACAAGTGTTTTAAACTTGTATTTTTTGAGTAAAATCGGGCATAGGTTCCCCGTCTGAACCACTTTTTGCTTAAAATTAGTACAAGTCCAAAACTAATATTACCAAACAGCTAAGTTAATTTTCTAGTCAATTTAAGGTTCAAATTTCAATGCACTTTCTTGAATTGTTGAAGTTAAATTCTTCTTGTTAATAAGGTCGAAAATGTACTCACGATTTTTCCACTATACACTCACTGACACTGATACTCGACGTCTTGTACGTCACGTCGCACTTGTGGCGCCCTCTGGTGGCCGCTCCGCGAACTCCTCTGCCTGGCTCCTCCACGCAACGTCACTCCTCCGGCACCCAGCCGGTTTCCTCTGCTTCGAAGACGTCACCGCTGACGCCTCGCTGTAGGGATGCTCTGGACAGCAATCCACTGCCCAGTACTAACGTTGCGGGGTGATAATCACCACCACCATCGATGACTACCAAAAAACACCTTCACGCCAATCCAGCTCGAAGGACCATGAACAAGGATTCAAGGTCCGAAGGTGAGGTAAACCCAATGAAACGCACAAAAAACAGTTTCAAGTAGGCTAATTTAATTCACAAGGAATCGCGCTTACAAAATAAAATTTAAAACTATATATGGTTTGCACGGTAACGAAACCATAGCGCGATCTAACTCGACGCCAACGCCATCTATCGAGCTTAGAGTTCAACTTTTCTAAACTTCATGATGGCGCTATGGTCTCGCTTACCTGAACACGAGCTTAAACAATGACGTTTATTTTGATTTTACTTAGTGTGGTAGTTGGGGTGGTAAGTTCCTTATTTTTTAATTTTTTTATTCATTTACAAACATTGACTAAAAGAATCCTGTTTAATTACCAGAAATCGGAATAGGTAGACTATATTTTCCCAATGTTCGTGGAAGTAAGTAACATAGAGTTGATAAAACCTCCTGTAAAATCCCGGAATCATAAACATGACGATTGTATCCCTGGATTTTTAAGAAATTGCAAATTACTTATTGCGCTTTGAACCCATTTGAACAAAATGATTATATTGAAGAATCTTTTTATGTTTTTAGAGTTCCGTACCTACTAAAACTGCTAAATTGTTAATTTGCTTTGTTTTCACACAAATCTTTCTTCTTTTGATTCTTTAAATCAATCATTTGTAACTATACTCAAAGTCCAGTTCATGTTTTATAATCTCTGGTTTTAATTGTCATGATTCCATTTATGATTCCGGAATTTTACAGGAGGTATTATCAACTCTATGTTACTTACTTCCACGAAGGTTAGGTAAATATAGTCTACCTATTCCGATCTCTGTTAATTACACTGGTCTGGTCAAAACTAGTCCTTTTTTTTTTTTAATGATGGGAAATCATCAAATGACTTCTTCCGCTCTGGGTGGAGCGGAAGGGCGTGTCAGACTCTTACTGACTAAAGCCCTTTGCTTTCCAGGGCCGCGGTGACTCTTTCGAACAAATTCCGCAACCCTGGATCAACACTAGTCCTGCCACACGAACTCTGATTGATTATAATATTGTTTTTGCCACCTACCCTCAATAGTTTAAATTCGATTGGCCTCAGATTTCTTGTGACGTGTTGATTCGTATAACCAGTACCTACTACGGTGATATGTAAATGATATTTATTTTGTAAGTAGGTTAAACATAACACTTTTACACGTCAATCAGCGGTCAGACAGGGGAAGCTTATTATGAAAAAAAATTTTTGAACGTTTGAAGAAAAAAATACATCCGGGCGAAGCCGGGGCGGGCCACTACTATTAGTATAAGATTAAATTGGAGGATCAACAAGAGTAATCGTTAGCATTGACCTTTCAGATTAATTTTCGAAACGTTAAAAATAATTACTTACATAATAATAACTAAGATATCTCGAATGGGCAATTATAATAGTAATAGCTACTGGTTGCTGTTCCTATACGATTTTAAAAAACATACCTACGTGTAGTAGGTAGTTTAAAATAAGTAGGAATGAGTACTTTGACGCAGTTTCTTTGAACTAAAATATTTTCACTAAGATAAGAGTCAATTCTCATGAGCCAAATTTCCAGACAACTCCCTATACAACGTTTCAAATAAATCGGAATGGGCTGGGTATCATCATATCACCCTGTAGACGTCCACTGCTGGACATAGGCCTTTTTTTTTTTGTTGATGTCGGGGCGAAATCCTCATGGAAATCGGGGTCTGTCAGACTCTTACTGACTAAAACCACTCCGGTGTTCCATCTCCCACCTACGCCGGGGATCGCGGGAACGTATGCGACTTCCGCAATCCCCACTGGACATAGGCCTCCCCCAAGTTTGACGACACGGTTGGTGCAGTGGTTGAGCGATTGACTGCTGCGCTGCGTGTCGCGGGTTGGATCCCCGCACGGAACAAATATTTGTATGACCTACAGATAGTTGTTCCGGGTCTGGCTGTTTGTGTATGTGAGTTTATATGTTTGTAAACGCACCCACGATACAGGAGAAATTGCTAGTGAGGGGCAAAGTTTAAAAAAAAATAATGTGTCGCCACAACAACCGGTCCTGCGCGTCTCGCATCCATCGGCTACCCGCGACCCTCACCAGTTCATCAGTCCACCTAATGGGAGGCCTTCTAACGCTATGTCTTCCGGTACGCGGCCGCGTTTTCAGCCCCATCAACCATCTCTTCTGCGACGCAGAACGCTGTACTTTGACGCAGTTTCTTTGAACTAAAATATTTTCAGTAGGATCAGAGCTCATGCCCAACTCCCGACTACTAAGTCGGAAATTCTCTGGAAGACTAGCTCATGAACATTGTGTGAAATTAACAGGATCCTGAACCTAATGGTTGGGGCAATTAGAGTCTGCCAGGGTTGCGGAATTTGTTCGAAAGAGTCACCGCGGCCCTGGAGCGCAAAGGGCTTTAGTAGGAACACAGATGGGTTTTAGTCAGTAAGGGTCTGACACGTCCTTCCGCTCCACCCAGAGCGGAAGAAGTCATTTGATGATTTCCCAATTATTATTTTTTTAATCCTTAACCTATTGTGTCCCACTGCTGGGCAAAGGCCTCCCCCATATCCTTCCAGACATTCTTTTCTTGCGCCACCTCGAACCAGC
Source organism: Mamestra configurata (assembly GCA_002192655.3). Classification (NCBI taxonomy): domain Eukaryota; kingdom Metazoa; phylum Arthropoda; class Insecta; order Lepidoptera; family Noctuidae; genus Mamestra; species Mamestra configurata. Next base: position 476,629 of record NDFZ01005314.1, read on the forward strand.
CTTCGCGGTGTGCATCCAAATCATCTCGCCACCGCTTTTTGGGCCACCCTTAAAAAAAAGGGGGCAATTAGAGTCAGTTGTCCAATACAAGTGTTAAAAAAAAAAAAATATTATTTTCAGTTGTGCGACGACAAAGATGGCGGCAAAGCGTACAGAATACCGCTGAACGATGGCAACGCTATACCAGCGTTGGGACTTGGAACCTTCTTGGGTTTCGATGAGGTAGGCCTTAATATTGAAAAAAACTGCTGTAAAATGTACAAAATGAAGAGGTGTTTTTGACAGATTGCAAATTTGCTACTGAGATGCGAATGTGCACGTTGCTTGAAAATAGAATTGGCCTCTCTGTTTTTATTTTTCGTGTTTGGGTCCGTGCGATTCCCGGTTCAGGGAAGTGACTACAGAAATGCTGTTTTAATATTTTTTCAACACATTTGCTCAAAAAATGCATTTACGAAGCCTGTATACATTGTTCGAAAGTTAAAATTTACGCACCGTACATTGGAACGTGTGGTAAAATGGGTACTCTCATCTAAGTACCTACTTTACCACACTCTTCGCTGTATAGCGCCGCCGTGCATATTCTTTACGGTTTTTTTTTAAATGACCATTTTTTTTAATAAATATAAGAATTAGGTACACCAAGGAGTCACATTACTAGAATAAATACAGTGAATGATCGAACCTCCTTGGAATCGTTTTTGCTCAATACGTTTGTCTCATTTTAATACTAAAGAGAAAATTAGGCGAAATTTGTAGTTCTAATTATCACCACGAGCACGTTAAAGATTACTATAATGTACTGTTTTCTAGCAAATGTGTTGAAAAACGTTGTATGACACACGTGCGGAAATTGGTTTTCACAAACTTACATTTGTCTACTCATTTGTAAAAACCAACTTACCGAACTAGTATCATGAATAACTATTATGGCACGGTTGGTGCAGTGGTTGAGCGATTGACTGCTGCGCTGCGTGTCGCGGGTTCGATCCCCGCACGGAACAAATATTTATATGACCTACAGATAGTTGTTCCGGGTCTGGCTGTTTTTGTATGTGAGTTTATATGTTTGTAAACGCACACCCACGATACGGGACAAATTCCTAGAGTTGGGCAACGTTTAAAAAAAATAAAAGAAAAACAGTCTTTCGGGACTGCCGATAGAAGTGAAAACTAAGCGAAAGCTAAAGCGTTCGGTGACGATGACGCGAGTTCCATGATTTTTGTTCACCCAAAAAATGATCAACGCGCCTAAAGAAGTTTTCACTTCAAAAAAATTGGCGATGATCTAGTTCTGTTATAAAAACTGTATTTTATAACAGAACTTAGATATTCGCCATTTTTTTTTCTTTTATTCTTTTTTCGTGTTCTTTTTTCGAATTTGGGTCCGTTCGATTCCCGGTTCAACTTTCTGGAGGAACTTTACACCTTGTACACCTATTTACCATAACATTCATACTTTGGAACGCCTGCAGAAATAAATAAGCAATAATATTTAGAAGTTAGAATATTTATTTTGCGTAAAATATGGTACATCTCTTAAGTTAAAATCGTTCCACATATTTTGCTTACTCATTTTCAGCAAAAAAAAAAACTTAAAATTAAGATGACAACTAATATAAACTAGGTACAGAGATCATTTTTAATACTATAATTACACTTAATTTCTATCTGAGATCATGCAAGACAAAATTAAAAGAAAAAAAATTAAAACTTTAATACTGTTCAGTTTTTTCTGAGATTATGCATTTTGTTTATACAAATGAAAAAATAAAAAGGAAAAACTTTCAAGTTAAATATCTCAGTAGCGATATAATTTAATTTAAATTAGTATATTTCGACTTCTTAATTATTTAGTAACTTGACAGTTCAAAGACAATTTTCAACAGCGTAGGTAATTATATCGTGTTTTAACGGGCGGTTTCAATAACGTATCTACCTTTAACCAACTGTCAAATTAGCTACCAACAGTAGCTGAAACGTCATGTTTGAAAGGCAAACGTGACGTTTCAGATACTGCCGGTCGATTCTGTAAACGTGTCGAAGTGAAGGCTTGGGTGAAGTGATCACGAGGTGAGCTGTCAATCTATATAATCAAGATGGAAGGCAGCTCACTCCGTGATCACGTGACATCTTGATTACATAGATTGACAGCGATACGTTATTGAGAACGGAACCGGCCGGAATAATAACTTGTCTTACGACAGGTTCTTATTTAAAATAAAAAAAGGTTGTCTTTAAAGTCGGTTTACGGACGATACTTTAACGTGACAACGTCATAACAAAACAGTGATGAAATGATCGTTACAATGAGCGTAACGTTACAATGAGTCATCCGATGAACGCCGGCTGCACGCACGAAAAAGGTTTCGTGCGTGCAGCCGGCGTTCATCGATTAATTAGACGTTATTATAACGTGAGAAAGTTTGCTTATTACAGTACATTATTTAAATCCATCTAATTTCGTTCGTTCTCACATCTGACACCAACTAACTATCTTTATATTGTCAAAATCTGAACCTTGGCAAGTTACTAAATTCAATTAAAAGTTAATCTTTAGTTCCATTAACTTAATACTTAGCTTATTTTTCAGAACGGTCAGAAACCTGTGGAAGAACATGAGGTTGAATACCCGGTCACCTGGGCATTGAAGGCTGGATACAGGTATGAAGATTTTGAACTGTAGCTACTTTATCATCTTTGGGAGTGGCTGGAGGGACGCCACGGCGTCCTTCCGCCTGACACAGGTACTCACCGGACACGGCTGTTTCGGAAGGTACCTGTTTCGGATTAAGCGGGAGGACACGCCCGGGTGTTAGCACTGTGAAGATCGCCCGGAGGACACGGTGGAGCATACAGTGGAGGTTTGCCCTGCTTGGGCGGAGCACCGCTGTGTCCTCGTCGAGGCAATCGGCGGCGGCGACCTCTCGCGTCCAGCCCTGGTTAAATACATGGTCCGGAGCGAGGAGGCGTAGGAAGCGGTCACCTCCTTCTTTGAAGCAGTAATGCTAACGAAGGAGGCGGGCCGCGCGAAGGAGAGACAAGGCCTTCGCCCCAACCGCCGCTACAGAAGAAGACGCCCCGGGCGTCGGGAGTCGCAGGGTGATCCCCGGCCACCGTAGGCGCGGGCCTGCGGACGGCGAGCGTTGGGTGGCTCGCTGTCCGATCACCACCAGGCCCTGGTCGATGGCGCATTGTGTTCCACGCGCGCCTTAAAGAGATGTCACAATAGGAGACGGGCCCCGCTAGGGCCAAAGCCTGCCAGAGTTGTGGAATTTGTTCGAAAGAGTCACCGCGGCCCCGGAACGCAAAGGGCTTTAGAAGGAACACAGGATAAAGGTGTTTTTACCTTGGGCTAACTTAAATCTCTCGCTGCATTCAGGACTCAACTCTAAACTCCCTCGTGACGCTTGGGAGTTAACTCTCGAATCCTTTAGTGCGTTCGGGATTCAATATGACTCCCGTGACATAAGAGACTGTTTTATCCCCTCGGTGCATAATCTACTATTAAAGTTGTTGAATTATTGAAATTCGTAGAAGAAAGTACGAAATCCATGACGTCAAGTCCCAAGAGAAGTACTAGTATTAAGTAAGTCCCAAGAGAAGTACTAGTATTAAGTAGGTACAATATTATATACTCTGGCTTGCGCTGCCCTATTCATAGAATGTTGGAATCCTAGAATAAGAATCAGAATATTTTATTTGCATTTAAAACATGGTACATTTAAGGTCTTATTTTTATGATCATGATCTAACATGTTTTGCCATTTACTGGCATACAAATATTTGAGCAATTGTTTACAAAAATAACAAAATTGTTGTGTATTTATGAAACTAATGTTTTGTAATACAATCAATAATTCCTATTATATATAAACCTAAATTCAAATTTCATTGATATTTGATATATTTGCATGCTCGAAAAATAAATTTAAATCTAATATAAAAAAAAACAGAATTGTTCTTATTGCTTCATGAAGTTTTAAAATTTTATCATAATTGTAATCTTGTTGTTATTTTTGTTTATGGCATAGTGAAAGTGTCTCTGGTCTGATTTGGTTTTCTAGCCATAGCTAGATCCGACTGTAACTGATTTTTTTTTTTTTTTTTTTTTAATGCTCCCACTGATCTTGAGATACGTCTTATCTGCGGATAATTCAGTGGACTGCAACATCACTACTAAAAGTTTTGATAACATTATTATGCATAATATACCTACATATGTTGTAGTTATTTGCTATCCCTCAATAAATAAAATAAAAATTAAATAAAAATATTATTCTAGCTGTCCACCTACCCCTTTGATAGATACAGACGTGTCATGTTGACAGGATGATCGACACCGCAGCTGCCTACCATAATGAGGATCAAGTGGGGGCAGGAGTCAGGGCTTCTGGAGTACCCAGGGAGAATGTCTTCGTTGTGACTAAGGTGAGAACCGTACAACAGTGTTCCGTGTATAAACTACGTACCCCGCACCCCTATACAGTCCACTTTTTTAAACCAGCACCCTGCGTCTAGGGATTATCATCATCATCATACCAGCTGAAAGACGTCCACTGCTGGACCTAGGCCTGCCCAAAGGGGGATTTGCCATAATTGCCACGCTTGGCAGGCGGGTTGGCGATCGCAGTGTAGCTGTTGCAATGCACAGAGAATGCTGCTGCCCATTCTCTGGTGAGTCCCTTAGTCGCCCCTTACGACACCCACGGGAAGTAGTGGGATGGTGCTATTCTTTCGTCTAGGGATAGTCGCTATCAATTTTATTTTCCCGTCCAAGTAGTGGGCGCCACCATTTATTTTTTGGTTGCGCAAAGTACAATACAAAAATGTAACTAACATTTTCAACTGTTATTGGCATGAATTTCTAAAAAAAACATCTTCAAAGAACATCCTATTTTTTACCCGACAGCGCGACGCAGAATGACATGACAGTAATCAATTATGAACCAGACGTCATATTGTGAAAAAGAAAAACCGGCCAAGTGTGATTCGGACTCTCACACGAAGGATTCCGTTCCATAAACCACCAGGTTAGGTTTGTGGTCGTTCCATTTTGGCCTCGCACAGATTATTATTTTATTATAATGTTTAGTTATTAATTTTATTTTACTGGTTTGTTTGTCTTGTGCGAGTCCCAAATAAACATTTTTCTTTCTTTCTTTCTTTATAAACCGAAAAATACACGTTTCTTGTATGGGCGCCTCCTTTAATTTAATTTTAAAATACACATTGTGAAAATTTCCACTGTCTACCCATTACGGTTCTTGAGATACTGCCTGCTGACAGACAGACAGAAGAAGAAGAATGGACAGCGGAGGCTTAGTAATAGGGTTCCGTTGGTTACCCTTTGGGTACGGAACCCTAAAAAAAGAAAATCGACGAACTATGGCTATCATCACTAGGTTTCTCTTATATTTTTTCATTTCGAATGGCCTTTTAGGGTATATTACCAACAATATAAAAATTTTTAGCAACCATTTTCACTCAGGGGTATCAAAATAAAGGATTCTCGGAGGCAATTCCAAAAATGTATGGAAAAACATACTGTTTTCAAGCAACCGGACCGCAAAAAATGACTGGATACTACTACAGTTAGTGTCATCCAATCTGTGATTAAACTTCATAAATGCCACTAACTGCTTAGGAGCTCGAGGCTACATAATAACAGCCGCACGGGTCGATCTTCGAGGTTAAGCAACGCTTGCCGAGGTTGGTCTGTGGATGGGTGACCATCTTAACTAACATACCGAGTTTCCTCCAAATCGATCTGTGGATGGGTGACCATCTTAACATCCTGACTAACAGACTCGCCCGGGCCTCGAAAAGCACGTTAAGCCGTTTCTCCCGGCTGTCATTTGTAGATCTTTGGCAGTCGTTACGGATTGTTAAAAGCCAAAAACTGACTCCGTACTTGCCAAGAAGTACCGTGTTACCCAATAATGGGTTGTGGAGGTCTGGTAGGCAGCCGCTCCACGTAAAATACTGGTATTCAGCTGAATCCGGTTTGACTGGAAGCCGACCCCAATATAGTAGGGAAAAGGCTAGGCAGATGATGAAATGCTACTAACTGCACCAGACTGCTTAAAAGTGACTTTTTGGAGTAGTTATTTTTTGCTGTCGGGTTTTTGTTAAGTATTTTTAACACGCTTTTATTAGCTTCACCTGTATGTATGTATGTATGTATGTAACCGACCCTTTTGAGCTCGATTTTGCCCTACTTTGAACGATCAGATTTAGTTCAAACTTTGCACACCAGCTGTCAAGGATCGATGACAATGCAATAATTCAATTAAAATATCCTATTATCCTAATTAGATTAGCCAGGATTAATTAATTAAAATTAAAAAATATTCTAACAAAGCAAAACATTATCCATAAATACACACTTTTTTATTGTTCACAAAAACACACATATTCTATTTAAATAACCTTTGACAAAAAAAAAATAGTTTAAAAAAACTAAAAAAACAAGCTTTTATAGAAAAATCCAACTAAAACACAGAAAATAAAATTTAATAAATTTGATTAAGAATAGGTAATGTAAAAAAGAAATGAATGTACATTATTGTAAAAAAGCGTGGGGTGCATAGTGTCAATAGTTATAAACATTTTATTGACAGATAATGAGTAGAAGAATCATCACTTTGATAATATCTTCACTTTAAATGCACCCCAGGCTTTTTAACAATAATGTACATTCATTTCTTTTTTACATTATTCTTAATCAAATTTATTAAATTTTATTTTCTGTTTTTTAGTTGGTTTTTTCTATAAAAGCTTGTTTTTTTTTTGTTTTTTAAACTATTTTTTTTCCAAATAACCACAAATTCTTATTTTTACCCGACTGCGCCAAAAGGAGAAATGGAGGCTTAGTAAATTGAGAGCACATATTACATTGCAGATTACTCCAATCTACTGACTAGACGGCTGACTTTCTAGAATAGGTCCCGACTGCACTTAACTTAAGAATCTTGGCGATTCAAGTGCAATCGGGTGAGACGATTTCTTGTTTGAAGGTTTTTTCATATCCAAATTATACAGAAACGCAGTAGGGTTTTTTAGTTTTTTAAATTACCCTTTTTTTCTTGTTGCAGCTTCCTTCCCACGAGTCCCGAGACGTGGTATCTTCACTGAGGAACTCGCTGGCTCGCCTCAACATGACATATGTGGACCTGTACCTCATTCACAGCACGGTCACTTTCAAGGTTTGTTATTAATTAAAGACCAGTATTTAACTGTAAATAAAAAAATCGCCATCCTGATCAAAAATCCTGATTGCACCGCAAACTATTTTTACAATAAATAACTATATTACTATATTTATTTTTGGCAATAAATAAATAAATAACATGTCCCAGAAATCAACGTCAAACAGAAAACGGGCAATAGGCCAAGTCGTGATAGTTATTAGAGAAATATAAAAAAAACAACGGGTTGCACTCCGAGAGTCCCGGAAGAAGTGAAAACTTGAACATTAACGTTGTGGATTTTTGATATTTTGGAATGGTTAAGGAATAATTTCGCACGAATTGCCTTAATTATCAGTATAAAAGTACTATCACTTATGTGGTAAAATACTATATATATATTTATTGCGCTATAGTACACAAACAGGACAATTTACATAACATTAAAAATTTAACACTTCAGAACTTTCCCTCCGTCTTACGAATTTTCGATCAGGTCACGTGTCCTGGCGCGAGTTTAACATTTTTTACCCATCCCAAAAAGTGCACACGTCACTTCAAAAATCTTGGCCTCTTTTCTACTTTTACGGATTCAAAAATAAATCTCAAAAAGTGACACCCTGTGTTGATCTTTCAAGTCCTGTGACTACAAATATTAACTTTTCGTCAGTTTTGTTTCATGAATTACAAAAACAAATAAATTACAGTTACAAGTAAAACATGCCTACCTCAGTTTTAAACAAAATGTTAGATTTTTGGCAACATTGAAATCAAAATTATTACATAACCCAACTTTAACCGCGTGTACTGTAAAAAAAATATACTATACTATTTTGACAAGTAACTTAAAAAGATGGCGCGTTTAGTCTGGATCCCAAAATGGCCACTTACTAACTGCTACTTCTTAATTGAAGAAAAAAAGTAATTTGTTAGTTTTAGGTGCCTCTGAAATAAAATCCAAATGTTGGATTTCTTTAGTTATCATCATCTGCCTAGCCTTTTCCTAGCATTGGGATCGGCTTCCAGTCAAACCGGATTCAGATGAATACCAGTACCTTTTTTAAATGGAGCTGCTGCCCCAGACCTCCACAATCCTTTAACTGGGTAACACGGTACTCCTTGGTAAGACTGGTGTCAGATTATCTGGCTTCTGACTATCCGTAACGACTGCCAAAGATCTACAAATGACAGCCGGGACCAAGGGCTTAACGTGCTTTCCGAGGCACGGAGGAGTCTCGGTATGTTAAGATGGTCACCCATCGACAGACCAACCTCGGCAAGCGTTGCTTAACCTTGAAGATCGACCCGTGCGGCTGTTATTATTTAGCTACGAGCTTTCTTTAGTTATGATTTTATTAAATCAGATTTACCAAGTTTTATCACAAATGTTTGAACTGTTTGCCTTCAGCTGCAATGCAAGCTCTCTATACATCTCTTTAAATAATATCTCTTTTCTCTACATCTCTTTAATAAAAATGATCGCGTAATAAGACGGGCGTATCTTCTCTAGTTGATGTATTCAGCAGCTTCTGCAATTCTTTACCGCTTTTTAATTAATAATAAAAAAATATATAATTCAATACAAATAAAAATAAAAAAATGACAATAAGTTAAAAAAAAAAACAGAACACTTAAGCAGCTATTTCCAGCCAGCGCTTGTAGGTCTTGGTTTACATCTTGAATTGGTTTAAAGTACACGTTATCCTTTATCGTACCCCAGTAAAAGAAATCTATGGGGTTTAAATCGGGAAAACGGGCAGGCCGAAATTGTAACACGCTGCCGAAAGAATCGTCCGAGATTAAATGAATAAGCCCAACCGATTTTTTGGTCACCAGTGGCAAACCTCAATGGAAATAGGCCATCAAGTACGTAGAAGTCTAGGCAATTCGACACGACCGCGGAGCGATCAGGCGCAGGACCAACGACTTAAATTTCAAATACCGGGCTGCTACTGCGAAATTCCTCATCGAAAAACCCAGTAACAACCCCACGCTTGGACCACGAAACCAACGGGGAGGTTAGGTACAAACGGACTTGTAACATGCTTATTACGTTTTAAAAATCACGTTGACTTGTCACGTCTACAGAGACGTCACATCATGCCTATGCCTGCCTCGATATTATCCAATCTAAATGCCTATTACAATTTTTAAAAAATATTCAAGATCGCTTGTGTTGATTTGTTGATAAAGAGTATACAGGGTGGATTTTTAGGACGGTGCAGTGAGCATATACTATTCCCATTACTACATATATACTACTATTTATTACTAATTATTTTTCTTTTATTCATTTTTTTTTATTATACTGTTTAGTTATTAATTTTATTTTACTGGTTTGTTTGTCTTGTGCAAGTCTCAAATAAACTTTTTTCTTTATTTCCTTCTTTCATATATGCAGTGAGGTACCTTAGCTTTTTGTGTACAAGAAAACATTCTTACGAGACCGACCTTGTAGTCTCGATAATAGTAGATTATGCACCGAGGGAATAAAGCAGTGGCTTATGACACGGGCTTCATAATGAATCCCGAACGCAATGAAGGATCTGAGAGTTAGCTCCCGAGCGTAGCGAAGGTACTGCTGAATGCAGCGAAGGGTTCAAGCTAGACCAAGCAAAGACAACTCCTTGGTGGCCGCGGTGCGAGACTGGGACAACAGCCCTCTTCATCTAAGATGGCATTCCTATCATACGCCGATAACATGATTCGCGGCGTCTAAGTTTGCATTTATCATGTTTTTGCAACTTATTTTTATTATTTATTGTTATTTGTGTGTTATTTGGATATTAATCTGGCAATAAACAATTTCATTTATCCCTGAAGAGCATATTTCTCAATTCAGTTAGCAAGTACTCAATCGACCTGCCAGGGTTGTGGAATTTGTTCGAAAGAGTCACCGCGACCCTGGAACGCAAAGGGCTTTAGAAGGAACACGGATGGGTTTTAGTCAGTAAGAGTCCGCTCCACCCAGAGCGGAAGAAGTCATTTGATAATTTCCCATCCTTAAAAAAAAAAAAGTACTTAAACGACAATTTCGTTTTCCTCAGAGTCTAAGAATTGGGTGCCGATCATTAGTATAAGAATATTTAATCTATTTTCAAATGCTATAACGCTCAAATGACATAACGTTTACTTTATCAAACAACACTTTACTTAATTTTCACTTGATATAACGTTCATTTTGTATAACAAAATATATTATGTTATAACAACAATTTATCTAACGTTCGATTAGTATATTTTTCATGTTTATAACGTTCTTTTTATCTAATTATCATTTTGTATAGTTAACATTTGATCTAACCGCTGAACAAAGAGCGAGCGAGGCTGGGTAGGGAAGTTAGGGCACCCCGACATGGATAGGTTAGGTTCGAATGAAGTGATGGGAGCTATATTAAGCGAGCAAAGCGAGCGAACATAGCTTCCGTTATCCCATTCATGTTAGGTTCCTTTAAATCTGCCAGGGTTGCGGAATTTGTTCGAAAGAGTCACCGCGGCCCTGGAACGCAAAGGGCTTTAGAAGGAACACGGATGGGTTTTAGTCAGTAAAAGTCTGACACGCCCTTCCGCTCCACCTAGAGCGGAAGAAGTTATTTGATGATTTCCCATACTTAAAAAAAAAAAAAAAGGTTCCTTTAAGTCCTGCAGACAGAAAAAGGAGGCCCGCGCAGTAGGCCTTCGTTGACTTTCCTTGGTCACGACCATAATTGAAGCCGAATTCACATTTGATAAAATTATATAAAATGATCATTAGATCTCAAATCTTATACAATATGAACATTATAAGTTTAAATCATTAGTTTAAGTGTATGTTACATCCACTGAAGCTTACATATCAAATAGAGCGTATTTATCGTATGGAAGTATAACAGTAGATGATTATAACAAATGAAAGTAATATTATTCGTTGTTATATTAAAAATACTGGAAGAGAAATATTTTTATTCCTTATCTTACACATATATAAACTAAACTACACTTACAACAAATTAAAATATAGCATCAAAAATCTCGTCCTCAACGCTGTCAGCTGGTAATGTGCCCAAGAGACTGGCGGCATTGCCACGTTGAATGGCAATACTTAGCCTCTGGCCAAAGCCAACTCTTGGGTCACGGGAAGTGTCAACCAGACGTTTCGAAATTTCTTTGAAAAGGCTGTGAGCGCAAGGGCTCCACGGCCCGAGGGTTTCAAACCCAAACGGCTCGAAAATATAGTTACCAATAAGGTTACTATATTTATCTACACCGCTTGAGGTTTTCTGCAGCACGCTGCTGCACGATGAACTAGGAAGATGGGATGAACTAGGAAGATGGGATGGCGCAAGAGTATCGACACAGGTTGCGTCCCACACTAAAGGCCTACCCATCTTCCATGGAAACAAAGACATGCCGTCCGGTCTTTTGCCATCGTCACGTGTCAAGCCATTGGGTTCTACTACGGCTGGAACGCCGAGGTTAACGAGAGCTCGTCGGATTATGTCGTTTAAATTAGCGTGCCGCGCAAAACGGCCCGCACTGCGGCTACAAGAAAGGCCGTGGTGCCCGAGGCTGTTGACAACCTCACCACAGTGACAGCGATGAGGAGAACAACATGGGGCTCCTAAACGTAGAGAAGCAGCGAGGTGGAAAGTAGTGTCGTCTAACAAAGTGCCTAGGTTCGACGACGGTAGCGCATGAAGCCAAAGACGCAACTCCCATTTTCCCACAGCCAGCAGGCGTGCACACTCAGCAGTAGTAGCAGACGTGGTCAGTAAGTTGTTCTGAACTACTCTGCAGAGTGGCTCGTCCCACCGCCTCTGGGAAGATGGTTTGTCAGGTTAGTCAGTCTTCGGGCAAGCGGATTTCCAGGCATCGATAGCACGGCATCAAAATCAACCAGTGTGGAAGCCAGGATATGCCTGATTAAATTCTCAGTGTCGTGGACCGATGATATGAAAGCCGGTAAACTTACCTATACTAGAAATTTTGCGGAAAAAATACTTATACCAAACATTACACACATTGACTGGCCTGTTGGTCGAGTGGTTAGTGACCCTGACTGCTAAGCCGGAGGTCGTGGGTTCGATTCCCACCCAGGACAAATCTTTGTGTGATGAGCATGATCATTTGTTCTGTGTCTGGGTGTAATTTGTCTATAATATGTATAGATTTAGAATTATATAAGTATGTTTATCAGTTGTCTGGTTGCCATAGCACAGGCTCGGCCTAGTTTGGGATCGGATGACCGTGTGTGAGTTGTCCCAAGATATTATTATTATTAGATATTATTTTTACACACCCCTAAGAATCCACCCTGTATATTAATTGCATGAGAAAAGGTATCGAAGAAGATATTGATACGCAAATTCTACAATGTCCTTAATTTGCTAATCATTGAACTTCAAAAAACCCGATGTTGATAAGATCTTTTTAAACGATATTTAATTAATTGATAACCATCTTTTTATTAATTTCTTATCTATATATATTGCATTTACATGTCATGTATATTTTATTTATCAGCAATAATATCCTTATTGAATTTTTCATAGGTTTAAAAATAGAAAGTGATTCGAACTTTTTTTGAACTTGAAATTGTAAAAGGGCGTTCGTTTGATGATTTGAATGATTTTATCACATTTTGAATCCGAATTGCACAATATTTACAAGATTTACCATCGACTAGAATTGGATAGATGTTGAAATACATAGTATAGATGATCATATGTTATATGTGCGGTCTTTGATCTCACTCTCACTCAGTGTTATTAAGTTTATCCATAAGGGAAAAAACCGGACAAGTGAGAGTTCGACTCGCGCACCGAGGGTTCCGATCGAATCTCGATTTTTTTGAGAATATATTACACGGTCATTTCTCCAAACGAAAATATAAGTTTGTATTCGCAATTTTTTTTTTTGTGTATTAAAAAAGATCAAATTTCTTATTGTCGGACTTTTTCCTGTACCTACTTATACTGTGAGATCTTCTTGGAATATTTCAGGACTGTGGGTCAACCGGAAGTACCCTATAGGTTTTGATTCCCTTGCGAGCGTCAAATAATGCGCCATAAACGGAGCTTAAGCGGCCTTATCTTTAGATTGCGTTGACTTAGAAGTTTGGTTTTTACACTGCTCCAAGAAAGAGCTATTCTGAATACTTGGAGTTAATTTCAGCTTGATTCCTTTACGCGTTCCTGAGAAAAAAGGGTCTTGACAGACAGACAGACAGACGGATAACAAAGTGACCACTTTGTTGTCCGTCTGTTTGTCTGTCTGTAAGGTCTATAAGGGTTCCGTTTTTGCCGACTGAGGTACGGAACCCTAAAAAATAACTTTTATTCGTAGGAAAAAAGAAGTTGGTTTATGGGACGGGTTACCAGCCATACGATAAACATAAACCACCTAGGTACTTTTGTTCTCAATACAATCAAGAATTATTGTACGTCGGTGCGTAAGTACAATAATGGGTAAATCTTCAAGGTTAAGCAACGCTTGCCGAGGTTGGTCTGTGGATGGGTGACCATCTTAACATACCGAGACTCCTCAGTGCCTCAGAAAGCACGTTAATTCGTTGGTCCCGGCTGTCACTTGTAGATCTTTGGCAGTCGATACGGAAAGTCAGAAGCCAGAAAATCTGACTCCAGTCTTGCCAAGGAGTACTGTGTTACCCAGTTAATGGGTTGTGGAGGTCTGGTAGGCAGCCGCTCCACGTAAAATACTGGTATTCAGCTGAATTTTTCGACAACGGAAAAGCCTCATATGTTGAATGTTGTACATCAAAATATGCAAGGTCTGTCCGGCAAAGAACTAGAGTTAAGTTTATTTATAGAAAATTATGATGTTCAGGTTTTATGTCTAACTGAACATTGGTTGAAAGAGCATGAAGTAGCTTTTTTAAATAATGATTACTTTACCGTACAAAGTGCGTTTGTAAGAAAAAGTGCCATTCGCGGTAGATCATTAGTCCTTGTTTCAAACAAGTTGAAATGTAAACAACGTTTAGATTTAGTTAATCATTCTATCGAGCGCACTGTGGAGTTGTCTTGTGTTGAACTCGAGCGATACATTATAATTTGTGTTTATCGACCGCCCTCTGGTGATTTTGGTCTTTTCGAATCTGTAATGGAGGATTTACTTAATAAGTTAAAGTCAAGTAGCAAAAGTATAATTTGATGTGGAGATTTTAATGTTAATATTTTAGATGTTACTCCACTAAGTATTCGGCTTCTCAATCTGTTTAGGTCTTATAATTTAGTTAACTTGTTTTTTGAACCTACTAGAATCACGGCATCTTCATCTACTTGTCTTGATAATATTTTTAGCAATTGTGATTCTGAAAATAAATTTGTGTTAAGTGACCTAACGTCTGACCACTGTGGACTACTAGTTAGCTTCCCTATGCCACTAAATAAAAAGCCAAATAAAATAGTATACCGGCCTTATACATCTAGTCGTGGCAATAAGTTTAAGCATAATGTATCTAAAAAACTTACACCATCTATAGTAGAACATGAACATCCTAATGATATCTATGGAGCCCTTTTTGATGTTGTGCAGAATGAGTACCAATCTACATTTAAGTCAAAAACTTTAAACACTATGGGTACCTCCATTGGCTTCAACCAATGGGCTACACCAGGTATTTATAAAAGCAAAGCGAGACTATATGAGTTATATGGTTTAAAAAAATATAAGTTTGATACTCCTTTTCTAGAGTATGTTAGAAATTATTCTAAATTATTTAAAAAGATTTGTGCTACTGCTAAATCTAAATTTTTAAGTGACACAATTAAAAATTCTAAAAATAAAGTAAAAGCGACTTGGAAAATTATTAACAATGAAACGGGCAAGTCGATTAAACAAGAAAATCAAGTAGAGATTGTTGTTGACAACAAATTAATAAGTAAAGCAACTGACGTAGCTCAGGCATTTAATGATTTTTTTGCTAATATACCTATAACTACGACTCGCTCCTTAAGTTCGTCCTCGTCTAATGCTGAAAACCTTTTACATATTAGTGTGCCTAAATGTAGTCAATTATTTCGTTTCGAGCACGTAACACCAAGTGATGTAGTTAATGTTTTCAACACACTTAAGTCAAAAAACACAGGTGATTATTGGGGCATTTCCATTAAACTTTTGAGTAACATAATAGACATCGTAGCCCCTTACCTTGTACAATGTTTTATAATGAGTGTATTGCAACATGGGATTAACTAGTGACTTCGACAGTTGTATGATTTTATTCTATCCTGAGCAACCGGCAGCAAGTTCGTCATGCTCCCTTAGATTTTACTGCTTGCGGTAGCGTCGGGGGTCGGGTTACCTCTTTCCCTCAAATATGGCGAGGGGGGTAATGGCTGATCTTTGCGTTATGCTCGTGAACGGGTGCTGCTTGTGGTGAAAGGTCGTCTTGTTAGCCATGGTTTTTACTATTGTTATAACGATTAGGTATATGCTTAATGTTTAATTTTGATGGCCCTGGTTTATCACTTGTGGCGTCGAGTCACAGATCTTTTTATTAAATTCTACCCTCTGCACGTGTAAGCGGGCACACCCTTCATGTCTGGAGGCTTATTTAGTTTGATTTGATATTGTTTTTATGCTTGAGTTTGTCTGTTTATGCTGGCATAATGGAGTGTGCTAGCTTACAAGTAGCGAATTATTACTAGGTATGTTTTTACGTGTAACCTTTGTTGTATTGTTTTCTTTGTAAGAATACTGACTACTTACATACCTTTGTATAAGTGATAGTTCTTATAACTCAACAGACAGATGTGTTGCTGGGGAGTTTGTTGCGCCACTTCTTCTTCCCAGCTAAAACACTAGGAAGTGGTGATGGGCGGGCCTTTTGAGGCACTGTCTTTATGTAGAACTTTGACGTTCAAAAAGTGCTGGCACTCAGCCTAATTTGAATAAATGACTTTTGAATTTTGAATCCGGTTTGACTGGAAGCCGACCCCAATATAGTTGGGAAAAGACGAGGCAGATTATGGTACGTACAATTGATTGTATTGAGGTCATACAAGAAACATGATTTTTTCGGTTCATGACCTACAGCCCATCATTTGTACTGGATGATTTCAATTAAAAATGGCGGGACTTGTGAGTGACGTTACACGCAATTAGTGCTGTCTCTGTTTACTACAGATTTTGAAGCGCCGACAACACTGCCATTTTTTACATTTTTATTTTAAGCAATATATTTTAATTGCGCCTTGTCTGTTCTCTAGGTTTTGAGAAATGAAATAAAAAAATCCAGTCAAATATTTAGGTGTTTGGGAGTTTTAATGTCTAGATTATAGATTGTTTGATTTCCTTTGTAAAGACCTCGTTGTAATTTAATGGCCGTAAACCTTTTTTAATCTTCTATTTCCTTTCCAGCCAGACGACAGTGGCTACGACATCATAGACTACCTAGACACCTGGAAGGGCATGGAGGAAGCCAAGAAGTTGGGCCTGGCCAAGTCCATCGGCATTTCCAACTTTAACGTCAGCATGATTGAGCGCCTCCTGGCCAACTGTGAGGTCAAACCTACCGTGCTGCAGGTTGAGGTAAGGACATAAAGATAGGTACCTACTCTGATACCATGTAGAAATAAGAAAAAAACATGCGGGGCAGTCTTTGGAGACTGCCGATAGAATTCAAAACTAAGCGAAAGCTAAAGCGTTCGGTGACGATGACGCGAGTTCCATGATTTTTTTTCACTAAAAAAGTACACAAATATACACAGTATACATATAGGTCATATAAGTGTACGGTGACGATGACGCGAGTTCCCAAACCCAAAAAGTGCTCAACGCGCCTAAAGAAGTTTTCACTCCAAAAACCCCTTAAAAGTTTCAAATAAAATAAATACTTTTTAGGGGAAATACATTTTCTTTTTCAAACTATAACATACTTAAACGTCGCTGCCAACTGGTTGAAATAGCCGTTAAATTGCACGGCTAGCTACGCTAGTCGTACTCGTAAGTAAAACAATTCTACCGAATCCCGTTGCGCGCAGCTCCTATTTCTGTTGGCAGTGTTTAACTGAACCTTACATGAAGGGGATGAAAGGGGGCTTCGTTCGCTGTCTTTATCCGTTCCCCACAATCCCTTTCGAACCTAACCTGTCCGTGTTGGGGTGCCCTAAGTGTCCGAGTTAACTTCGCTATCTTGGACTAGTTAGTTCAGTTGCTGTTGAGTCGTTATCCACTCAGTATCAACATCCAACTAATTCAAAGGTTTGTCACGTGTGGTTCGAGTCACAGTTTTATCTATAAATTCTATCATTGCACGTGTAAGGGGGCATGGAGGCTTATTTAGTTTTGTTAGGTACTAATTAATCCTTGAGTAAGATTATAAAATAACTTGAGAGATTGTAAACTCTCGATAAATAGACAACTGAACATTTGGAATACTTTTTACACATACAAATTTAATAGTTTGATAGTAGTAATATCTCGAAGTCATTCCGAGAAATGGGATTGACATAAAATGGCGAGGAGGTTCTCAATTCGGATGTTTTTATTTATGTTTGTTAACTCATAACTCCGTCATTTATGAACCAATTTGAAAAATTCTTTCTTTTCATTTGAAAGGATATATGTATGTTCCGATTGGTCCCATAGAAATTTGATCAAAATCGGTTCAGTAGTTTGGTTTTCAAATCAAAATAGCTGGCGAAAATAGAACATGTATCATCCAAGTAAACGAAATTGTGTGTTTTGCTTTCCTGTAACTTTCTAGTGGTGTTGTTAGGTGTGGGGGAACACTCTAAAGTGAAAAATAAAAATCTTTTAACAAAAAAATACAACCGACTACCAACCAATAAAAAATATTTAAAAACAACTTTAATTTCGGAAGTCGGTATTTTTTCTTCGTATTTTAACACCGACTTCCGAAATTAAAGTTTTTTTATTTGGAAGTCGGTTTTACTTTTTTTTATTACTAAAAACTTTGATTATATAATTTTCCAATCTGTCTCCAATCCCAGGTAAACCTCAACCTCGCCCAGAACAAGCTACTAGACTACTGCAAACGCCAGGACATAGTGGTGATGGCCTACACTCCCTTCGGCTCACTCTTCAGCAAGGAGTCTGAGCCTCCCGCCCCCAGGGTTGATGACCCCACGCTGGTGGAGCTCGCCAAGAAATATGGGAAGAGTACGCCGCAAATTGCCTTGAGATACTTGGTGAGTGATTCATCATCATCATCATCATCATCATATCAGCCGAAAGACGTTCATTGCTGCTGCTTTTCGCAAATTGCAAAAAACATAAGAAAATTTGAATTTCGCGGGCTACCCTGGCGCTTCCACCTTAAAGCTTAATATTTCTTAAAAAAATGCTTGATTGCAGAAATGGTTTTGAGCACACCCTCAATATTTTTAAACGACCTATCCAACGACACCCCGCACAATGGAATAGACGATAAAAAAAAATATTTGCAAGATTTTATTGTGCCACTTTGTCGGCGTGATTAATATGCACGTATTGTAAAGAGGATATCCTTGTCTGCAGATGACTTCCCATCCATAAAAAGAAATACGAATGTGAAAATATGTTTTGGTTTTTATCTGAGACTCTAGTTCCAACGTTCGTTAAAGGCAGATGCCAAATATATTTTAAAGTTTCAAATCTCCAATATAGTTTCATTTATAATAATAACAATAAGTAACACTAGCAGAGTCCCTGGTGTTACAATATTAACCAGTTGTGCACTTCCAGGTACAAAGAGGAGTGGTCCCTATCCCCAAGTCGGTGAGACAAAACCGAGTGGAGGAGAACATCGACGTGTTTGACTTCGAGCTGAGCAAGGAAGAAATGGAGATTTTAAGTAAGTACAGTGTTCAAGTCTGCAGATTAACTTATATTTTGTCTAGAATGTATGATCTGCAGACTTCAAATTGGGAGAGTCTGCAGATTGACTTCTTATTTTCAAACACCGAGCTTGGAAGCCCACTCAAGTTAAGTTTGCAGTCGCTCTTCTTACTTGCTTTAATTTCGTGATTTCAGTTTTGTTTAATGTACTGTGTATTAGCATATTTGACTGCTCCGTTGGTCTCGCGGTCGCAAGCGCGACTGACGAGGAGGAGTCCTGGGTTCGATTCGCAGGTCGGGCAAAAAGTGTCATTGGGCTTTTTCAATAGAAATTTCTCAGTGACAGCCCGAAGTTTGTGGTATGATATCCCCGTGCCTCGAAAAGCCCGTTAAGCCGTTGGTCCTGCGCCAGATATCTCTCCGGTCGTGTCGGGTTACCGTCCCATCGGAATATGAGAGTGATGGAAGAGGGAGTGCACCTCTGTTTGCGTACAAACGCCTGCACTATAATATGTCCCGCGCCGATGGCTAGTCCCGGTTGAGAGTGGCCGCCACTGACTGACTTCCGCTCTGGGTGGAGCGGAAGGGCGTGTCAGACTCTTACTGACTAAAACCCATCCGTGTTCCTTCTAAAGCCCTTTGCGTTCCAGGGCCGCGGTAACTCTTTCTAACAAATTCCGCAACCCTGCTTGGCTCTGGCCCTAGCGGGCCCCGTCTTCTATGCTGACATCTCTTTGAGGCGCGCGTGAAACACAACGCGCCATCGACCCGGGCCTGGTGGTGATCGGACAGCGAGCCACCCAACGCTCGCCGTCCGCAGGCCCGCGCCTACGGTGGCCGGAGATCGCCCTGTGACTCCTGACGGCCGAGGCATCTTCTCCTGTAAAGTATGACTACTTAGCTTCTCATTTCAACGTTTGTTACAGGCAAATTTAACAAGGACTACAGGGTGGTATTTCCCAGTTTCTGGCAGGACCATCCCTACTACCCCTATGAGAGGGTGGACGAGCCGGCTGCCGATCTGTTCAACAAAAAGGAGTAAACTTTTATGTGACGAGAAGCTTCAAAATTAAAAGGACTTTGTTTATTTTTTTCCCCCCTTACGTTTCCACTGAAGTGCTTGAGAAATTCGCCATAAGAATAAGGCTTGTGGTTATGTACCAGTAGAAATAAGCTGGGCTCGCATTACGTTGAAACTCTGTACCTACTCAAAGTGTAATCAGCGACGTGACCGACTGTACCTTCGTGGGTTGGTTTCTTTGGAATTAAAACAAATCTTTTAAATAACTTTTGCTTTTTAATTTATAAAACATAATTTTTATATACATTAATTTAAATATCATACTGTACAATCGGGCCAAAACAAATACTTAAATATACAATAAAATACTTAAAGTTAACACAATGGTATAAAAATCAGTATTTTACAAGTTTTCATTTAAAGAAATACTATGTATAAATTCAAGATCTACAGACCACATTATAAAAATTAACACCCAATTTCTTTAAGATTAATAAATTTCAAAATTTACAGCTGAAAAAACTCATGATAACTGTGATTGGCTGAACGAAAAAGTAACAGCTATTCAAATCACTCGTTGTAACATTTGACTTGACAGTAGCATTAATTAATAAATTTATAAAGCTTGTCGAAACCGGGTTGTCCATTTAACGAAAAAAACTCTGCACTCTGCAAAATGACTTACATCTTATTTACTAACTAGCACTTCGCCCGCGACTTCGTTCGCGCGGATTTAGTAGGTACTCCACAAACTTCAACGCCCCCTCAAACCCTTTTTAAAGGTAAGTTTTGGAAAATTAAGCACTACGATATCCATTCAACGGTCTCAGGATCAGCCTACTATCCACCCAGTTCACCCCGTTCACCCCGCCAGAGGTTGACTATGTAAACATTGTTAGATCTGTTTCAAATTTCCCACTTTTAGCTTGTTCATTCCAATTTCCACGTAAATTGAAGTAAGCAATAATGTCCTCCCCTGAAAAATTCATCAACCCTTTTCGCCCCTTATATTTGTTATTCTTAATTTTTTATCCAAAACATTAATGCCGTGCATTAAGTTTCTCCCCAGTTAGCTCAAACCGCAACATTTTTCTTACTTAGAGCATCGAAAAATCCAAATATTTGTTATTTTTCTTTTTTTATCCAAAACATTAATGCCGTGTTTCAGCTTCATCGGACTAAGCGTTAAGATTCTCCCCAGTTCGCTCAAACCGTAACATTTTTCTTACTTAGACCATTTTTATGCCCGTCGTAACTTTAAAACGAAAGGTCCGATTTGAGTAATTTGAAGTGTAGTTTACATGTACATTATCAACCTTAATTCTAAACAAACAAACTAACTAATCTTTACTCTTTATAATATTAGTTTAGATAGATTAGATATATAATCCTGATGATGTGTCTGTTTGAGTATTATTCGCAAATTATCGGCATTCGATTGAACTGAGTCTATAAAATAATCATTAAAATGTCTTGCTATCATTTTAGGAATATTAAATTTCATAGAATTGGTTACCTCCCAAGTTGCTTTAGACTTGTTAGTGCTAGTTCCTATAAAATAGCTGTTTTGAGCCCTTTGTGTTAATTTGATCACTTTTTAATATCTCTTTGAGAATTATTTGAAAGCCGCTTTTGTATCACTATTTCGCTTTATTCTGTATTGCTATAATAAAGTTCATAATAAAGATCAAATAAGTTCATTGAACTTTATAGAATTTACTGGTGATTGTGGAATACTGAGCATACAAATGATAAAAGCACTCAATACAATTGCAAAAGAACTTGGCCCAAAGGAAATAAATACTAAAAATATTCTGCTTTTAATTTTCAAGATTAGAATCAAAATTTAGGATTCGTTGAATCTCGTGAGTTTGGAGGAATTACGTTACCCAAAAAATTGGGGCGTTTTTCAATTCTATTAGATTAAAACTCCTTTAATTGTATTAGAAGTTTCAACTACCATTACCGAAGTTAATGCAATTATCAATGTCTTCAGAACTGTTCAAAACATTATGCGCGCGTGGATTTCCTTAGCAGAGTTATTTTAGAAATGTATTTATTATACTCTTCAAAGATCTTATACTTACAATCATCAACAAATATATTTCGAAAAAGATTATTACAGGATTTTATGTTGATAAAAAACTCTATGGCCCATAACTCATTAATAGGTACCAACTCTTAACATCTTACACACGTGATAACTTTTAAACGAAATATCCGATTGAGATGAAACAAAAAGTATTTTACTTCTACATAAATACTCTTGATAACATAATGCTTAATTTCGATAAAGATTAATATTACGATACGTATTTAACGTAGTTTTTTTTCTTTAGACGATTTAATAATTATTTTGAACACAAAATGGGTTATTGTGATTAAACCATGATAGCTAGATATATGTTCTCGCGGACTTTTTTGTAGGTCTTAATGGGATCTTCTAACCCGTAGTACATCATTTTGTTCTTTTGTCAATAGTTTTTGCAGCGCACGCAAAAAAAGGTTTTTGATTTTACACCTTGTGTTACGAAATAGCAATTTTATTACGGATCCCTAATTTTGAAAAAAAAAAATATAGCCTATAGCCTTCCTCGATAAATGGACTACCCAACACTGAAAGAATCATTCAAATCGGACCAGTAATTCCAGAGATTAGCGCGTTCAAACAAACAAACAAACAAACAAACAAACTCTTCAGCTTTATAATATTAGTATAGATAATACTCATTGCAGAGTTGCACAGTTAATGACTTATTTAGAGCATAATGAGACAAGATCTTGAAATGAAATCCAGTAAAACAAATTGAATGCTTGAACCAGCAAGCATTATTTTATTAATGATGAAAATGAAGTCGTAACATTATTTTGATACCCCACAGAAAATAAAATTAAACAGCCAAAATATTAAATAACAAAACTTTATTTCGGACGTCATTTTCGATGGTCAATTTAAATTAAATAAATATTTAGATAAAACAAACTCCAAAACAAGTGCTGAAAGATATCAAAATCATGTTGACACGCTCAAGTCTGCATTACACTCTAAAAGTCATCAGAAGTCTGCGGATTCAAATTTATTGCTCGTATTTTATGAATTCACTCTGAAGTTCGTCTTCTTGCGATAGCACGCACTTTGAATTCGCTTCGAAGTCGCACTGTTGGGTGTGTTCGTTGAAGAATAGTCCGTCGGAACAGAAGGCTACCTGTGGTACTCCTGCCACGCACTTCCAGTACCTTTGGCAGTCACCCCTGGGGAAGAAAATAATTCTTAAGTAAAAGTAGGCACTTGAAAGATAAAACGACCCGCCCCGACTACTCATGGGACCAAATTATATGATTTGACGAAGAATAATTGATGAAGAAAGTAAAGGTAACGGAAAGTTCTTAGTCACCTATTCACTCCTGACTTTGAGACCCCCAGGTTGGAGCTATTAGGCAAGACAGACTCCAGCAAGGAAGTCCACCAAGGAGTCCATAATGAAAGCGCTCCCAAAACATTTTTTCGTATGGGTCGGATGTCCACCAAGTGTCGGTAGCGCATCGCCGTACGTCTTCGACATGTTTACAGAATCGGCCGGCAGCCGATCGATTCTGTAAACATGTCGAAGTAAAGGCTTGGGTGAAGTGATCAACTGGTGAGCTGTCAATCCATTTAATCAAGATTGAATGGCAGCTCACTTCGTAATCACGTGACATCTTGATTATATGGATTGACATCTTGATTGCCTGATGACTGATGATGCCGAGGATGGAACGGGCTAGGCGGAATGAAGTTGTGTTACTTCTTTAGAACTGTTACTCACTTGTAAGGCACCTGTCTTGCTGCAGCATCAGCTCTGGCGCAGTTGATGATACCGTTGTACCTGCCCTGCATTGGTGAGATAGGCCTCACGCTGGCTACGGTGTCTGCAAACAAAGTAAGCTCTTATTACGATTACGGAAAATCGACAATACTGGAGGCCAGTAACTTTACAGAAGATACTTTGAAACGGAATAAAAGAAAGAAAGAAAGAAAACAAGTTTATTTGGCAGACCCAGATACGCTTCCCGCTGTCTGTCTGTCCCTATGTATGTTGAGATCTTTAAAACTACCTACGCAACGGATTTTAATGCGTTTTTTTAAAACAGATTGTGATTCAAAAGGACGGTATAATACATGCATAATATAGTAGAGAAACACTGATATAATTTGAGAGGTTTCTAATGTGATGTCGTAAATAAACACTTTTTTTGCGCTTACACTGCAAACGCTGGCTGAACCCTACGAGGTAGATTAAAATAATGTACTACAGTATTGTACACCTTACAAAGGTCTACAAAAAAGTCTGGATGGTATATGCCTATCTCTTAGGGATAACCCACAAAAACCATTTTTTATCCTTTACTTTTTACGAAAAATAATGGCTTATTTACGAAGCGATTTAAAGCAATACAGCATTAATCCTTATCCAATTAAGTACCTTAAATACATTTTGCATTTAATATAGATCAATATGGCCCTTCACAGCATGTAATTTAAATGAATATTTTCGAAGATATTACAGATTTAAAATACAGGGACATAGCGGTTGCAGCGGTACCGGCCAAACAGCTATGGACGTTGTATATAAAGACATTCTGTAGTATATTTAGTATCAGCATTGCACCCGTGCGAAGCCGGGGCCGGTCGTTAGTGTACAAATAAAAAGGAAACTTAATTTTGAAACAATTATAATATTGTGTGCTCAGCAATATGCCAGACCACTAGTAGCTGCCTGACGCTGGTTTTCAACTGAACCTTATATTGAGGTGTACGGATGTGAATCAGCTTTTTAAGGTATTAAATATAGGTACCTACAGGTAAATAGATAAATGTTGATGGGTAGTAAACGATGGATGGCCCAAACCGAAACTATAAGAAGTACCGAAAAACACTGAAAGGAGTATCGAGCCCGACTCTGATGAAAACCAATAAGGGAATAAATAGAACAGTCAACTCTGCCCCCGGCACCAGGCCGCGTGCTTTTTTTGTGCACCCTGTAGTCTAGAACATTAAATTATGAAACTACGAGTAGGTATTTATCTATCACTTCATGACGATGTGCTGAAACTCTAGCGGCATCAATGCCACCACATGAAAAACTAAGAAGCGAAATTTGTACGGCAGCAAAAAGAACCGCAACGCCATCTATCCTGTCAGCGACGAACTATCAACGAAATCCTGCATCGCGCAAGCAAAGTTCTCCGTGCGATTTGACCATTTACAACAGTCCGAATTTCAACTATCGAGCAGTTGCCCACCAGCCACAACAACCGTCTGGTCGGAGGATCCTCCCCTTTTCAATGGAGGTTTGCGGGACTTCACTCTCTGTACCGCATTTCTCTATAAAACTATTCATCCGCTAAAAAAACTAATCAGTAGGCCTATGCCTATGCAAAGGCCTACTATTATTTAGAATTACAATCTAGTTCCCATAAATGGTTACCTGATTACTCGTACTCAACTTGGGCGAACTTCATTAGTTACGCCTGGCTTTAAAATTCAAAGAAATCTTTGTACTTAGCAATATATCAACAATTGATAATTTGTAGGCAAAAACTGAGAGGTCCGAGACGCCAAATGGAAAAGCCAATGTGTGCGAGAGAGATGGCGCGCTTGGAGCTCGGATTGGCCACGGCGAGCGTTTCGCTTTTTCGATATCTATGGCAAGATTGGCAAGGATGCGCGCCATTATTTTGTTATGATTTATTGAGTTCATTGACCGCGCGGTGAATTGCGCGAATTTTGAAATTGAGATTGATCTTTAAATTTATTTTACTTTTGTAAAATTGTGTCACGTACGATTTTATATAACAAGCCGGGCGTATCTGCGTGTATGATAATATCGCCCATGGTACTCAAATACAACATTGTAGGAATAGTGACAATTCCCATGGGTAACCTATCTGACCTGTGTTCCAAAATTGCCAAACTTTTAGTGTTCACCATTTAGTGTTATTAATGAGAGTAGCAGGAACAGTGGTGGAAAGGTTTCCTTACCAACGGGTTGATGTTCCAGCTCATCAGTGAAGATGCCGATGAGGCTGTCAGCCTCGTCTCCGGAGCCTTCATCTTCGTCCTGGGGCGTTCTCAGCTGGCAGGTGGTGTCCCACGCCCAGTTGCAGGTCTAAATGACAATACCAAAGACAAATACTTTACTTTGTAAAGCCTAGATCTCTATGTAAGAACATGCAGGTTATGGATGCAGGTAGGGTTGCCAGGCGTCCGGATAAAGCCGGACATAGTTAGGCTTTTAAGATGCGTGTCCGGCCAAATGTGACGTTGTCCGGCCTGTTAGGATTTTTAAATTTTACCAATCTCTATAATTTTCCCCAAATATTGTACAATTAACCCGACCGATCGCCAATTTTATGTTGACGAGTCAAACGAGAATGGATTTACTTACAAGGATTCTACTAAATATTATTTTAAAGACACAATTCTGAATAGGATAAGTTTGTTCGGCCTTTTATCAAATTTTACCCAAAAGTCCGGTTAAATTGGCTGTTCTGTTTGGCTTTCCAGTTTTAAGACCTGGCAAACCTAGATGCAACAGCTATGGAAATACTCTTTACTCATGATCTTCTATCACGTTATGAACATTATGATATTAAAAAAACAGTTTATATTTTTCAAAATAAGAAGATAGGGCTCTGGCTGGTAACAGATCCATGACGAATGATCTAACACACGCGCCACCATAAACGGCATAAGCCCCGAACCCCTCAAAAATATAGGAAACGTTCAGGAACTATTTATACGTGGCAGCACAGAAGTGTCATTGTCAAGTTTATTTTACTTATAAGTTTCGAAATTGTAACGCTAGGTGGCACAGTCTGCCAGAGTTGCAGAATTTGTTCGAAAGAGTCACCGCGGCCCTGGAACGCAAAGGGCTTTAGAAGGAACACGGATGGGCTTTAGTCAGTAAGAGTTTGACACGCCCTTTCGATCCATCCAGAGCGGAAGAAGTCATTTGATGATTTCCCATCCCTAAAAAAATAGGTGGCACAGTCTTCTTCATAGGTCAAGCCATAAGTTGGAAGAATGTATCGTCAACTCGGGCCATGCCGCAAAGATCTATATGTATGATAGTAAAACCACCGTTTGGTGACCTACTCATGATAATTATGAAAATATGTAGGACTAATTGAAGCGGATCAGAAATTAAGAGCATAATAATTACCTGCAGTTGGAAGTCAAAGATCAGTCCTCCAGGACATTGGAACTCGACCTCCTCTCCGTGAGCGCACATGTAGAACTTGGAGCAGTCGGTGAAGTGAGGCAGGAGGAGGAAGATCTGGGGAAGAAGTGGCAGATTTTAATAAAACATATAAAATCTTCATTTTAAGGCGTCTCCTTTAAAGGAGTTGGCAGAACATGTCTGCACTCGCGTAGCCTTCTTTCTATGGTAAAGTAGATAGGTCACTTCAGTTTCGGGACTCAATCAGACTCGGGAACTCAATATTCAATTAATCCGCCTAGCCCTTTACCCAACCATATTGAAGTCGGCTTCCAGTCAAACCTCATGCAACTGAGTACCAGTATGTAACATGGAACTACTGCCTACCTGATCTCCCAGTAACTGGGTAATACAATACCCCGTGGCAAGACTGTCAGGTTTTCTAGTATCTGATAATTTCGGTCGACTGTCAATGATCTCCAAATGGTAGTCGGGACCAAAGAATAATCGGTACGTTGAGATGAATGAAATGGGTCCTTCCACAGAACGGTCTCCTCAAGCTTTTCTTTAGCTTGAAGACTTTACCGTACGGTTGTATTATTTAGTTACTAGAAATTCCCGTCCCCGTATAGCCTATAGCATTCCTCATGAGTGTGGCTATCATATACAAACAGAATTTTCCAAATACGACTGGTAGTCCCAGAGATTAGCGCGTTCAAACAAACAAACAAACTCCTCAGCTTTATCATTGGTATAAGTATAGATGTAGATTAGTATACATGAGCTCGAGCTCAGTGAATATGAGTCACAAACTACAAGAAACCAAGGAGTTCCACTCCATGTGAGTGGCGTCTCTCAGGTCAACCTATGAGGTTGTCGACTGCTAAACCGGGCTTGCCTGTGGTGGCCTTAATATAATATTAAAGCCTCCAGCCACGGCTTATAAAAAACTTACAAACTAAGCGACTACACGCTAAGGGCACCCCCTGTGGGGTACGGGCCTCAGCTTAGGGCGTCGCTGGGGGGAGGACAGCTAGGCACGGGCTGGATCGAACTAGACCACTCACATGTCCTGCAGGATCACAACTAAGGTCATTGGGATCCACATTTTCGAAAACTCTGAATTTGGCGGTCTCGGTGGCGTTCTTCTGAGGAATCTCCGCCGTCAGGACCACGTTCAGGAGCAGGACGGTGGTCAGAAACTTGGCTGTGGACAAGAAGTTAAGAATTAGGACTCGTTTTTAGACTGATAGAGGCGTGTTTAATACACGTTTTCAACTCTTTATTTACGGAAATGGATTACTTAATCGATTTATATTTCTATGGTACCTAGGCTTAGAAGTAAGCGGAGGAAGGAACAGACAGAGGTCATTATTTGCAAACCATTTTCCGACCATTTCCGATTATCCGATTGAGCTGAAATTTTGCATACCTACACCTTTAGTTCTGGTGACAATACGCAATTTAATACTCAATATTGTAATAATTTAACATATTTTTTCTCAACCCCCTTAATATGGGTATTAATACTATTAATGAAAGGGCTTGAAAAGTAGAAAACGATAATTTAAAAATAATAATTTCGAAAAGTTTGTTATTTTTATTATTAGTTGGACCTATTTGAATAATTGGCAGTTGGTAAATCGTTCCAAATATGACAAGAAACGGGTTTATTGTTGGTCTGGGAAAATAGTCAGAAAAGACTATTTAGTTATTTACTCCTCACGATAATTCATACAAACTGGCAAGTATTCTTTTTCTGGAACTAGTGTTTAGGGAGAAAGTGTGAGCATATTATTTTTTCTAAGGAAAGTAAAAAAATCACACACTTGTAGTAGGTACAGACGCCAGCACATCAAGCTACCCGAAACTGTTTTTTTTTTCCAATCAACCTTAAACCTAATGCTTCAGAGATAAAGTTGAAAATCTATTAAATGAAATTTGACAGAAAGTTGTAGGTTGATGTGCGTCTGGACCCAGTAAACAATTGCCGTACAAATAAATCTAATGCTGGTACTTCACTTGGCGTATTTCGCTGCCTATTCGTTTATTCGCGTCACTTGTGCAATACAAAATTAACCATATTTCGAAAAGCATAACGTATTTTTGTATTGAATAAGTGATGCGAATATTTGGCCAAATACGCCAAGTGAAGTACCAGCATAAGGTGGTTTTCTGTTGCAGTCATTTTCTTGTCATTATTTATTTTCATCCAACTTGGTTTTTGACTTCATCTATTCCTTATCAATTCATACAAAAACCGAGATCCGGCTTGTCTAATGTATTATTGCACAATCAATAAGTATTTGTTGATCTATTAAGATATCACTAGACATTTAGATTTATGCTATACCTACACACATTGATCGATCGGAGTTTATAATGCTTTTGCGCCAGTTTTGTTATGTATTAAATTTGATTTTTATCGATTGACATGATTAGATCCGTATCCGTTTTGGGGAAGCTGAGAAGTACCTAATGTTGGGCAGCTAGGTAACTTATTTATCTATCACCAAACGTGTTTGCAAAATTTCAGTTCAATCGGTTTGAGAATTGGGGTCACAGCTGCAAGATATGACCGGTACATTATCTAACAAGATACGTAAAATAAAATCTTATCTTCATTTAAAACAACTGCAGCCCTACTTTGACGTGCTAATGCCATCCAATTCCGATGATGTAAATGGGATAGTGCTATTCGCGCTATGTATAGCTCCGTCTCCCTCTTAGAGCGGAATCATGATCGTTTCAAGACTTTATAGTACATAGGATCTTCAAATAAGTTGTCAGAAAAGCGACTAAGTACATCCTAAGTTTTCATCCCTAGATCTCGGCAGTTTCATTGGATTTCTCCATTGGAAATTGTAACTGCCATAGAATTTCCGATGGGAAATTCTATGGCAGTTCCTCGGATGGAAGGAGATGTCCTTCCACTTCCTAGGGTTCCGAAAATCCTTATGAGGTTAGAGATCATTCATTCATTTATAGGTAAATTACAATTAGTGAATTGTAATTTATGAGAATATTTAGACATTACGAAAATAAACTAAATGTTTTTTTTTTTTCCTTTATGGCAACTGTGCCGGATCCAACTATTTTGCCAGTGTCACGTTGTGAAACTAAATGTTGGACGTATTACAAAAAAACTGGGCATCGATTCACAGGCTCAACTGTCAAAATACGTAGGTAAACAAGTTTTTCGTACAACACAGATCAGCGGTTACTGGATGTGGCTCGTCACTATTGCAGGGAAAATGAGTTTTTTTTAAGTGGTTTTGGATTCTTTGAGATCTCTCGGTAATTTATTAAATATTTAATATTTTTGATCCTTCATACATAATAATTTTTCTTCCGTAGAGTGTTTTTTTTCCATACCCTGTCAATGTCACCTATCTATGTAACAAGAGGAAAGGTTCGCAAGATGGGTGGACTGGACAGATGTAAACTGGATACCTTCCTGAACCTTGAGGAAGACTGTGGCAGTGGTTGGGGTGATCTTGGCTGGATATTGGCCCTAATGCGGGCACTTTACTTGACGTATTTGACCAAATATTTGTGTCACTAGTGCAATACCAAATTGAACTTATTTCTAACGACATAAGGTATATTTTTTATTGTAATTTTATTTTACTGGTTTGTTTGCCTTGTGCGAGTCCCAAATAAACATTTTTCTTTCTTTATTTTCTTTCTTTAACACTCGCTTCGTTGCTTGTTCCAAAAACACCAAGTGAAGAACAACCATAAAAAATTTCAATAGTAAGCTACTAAGCTAATGTAGGAAAAACCCCAATTATTTTTTTATTACCAAATAAAAGTACTTACGCCTATGACGTCGACAGATCCCTATCTTTTAATGTAACTCTATTAAAATAGATGTATCGATATATAAAACATCGATGCTTATCAATAAATTGGTTTACTCGCTTGCTTACTTTCGGAGATTTTGTAAACAGATTGCGAATCGCGTGCAAACAGCAAATACACGTGATTTTATATTTACCTAAGTAAATATCTTTTTTAGTAAAAACGCGAGCGAAGCCGCGGGCCAGAAGTTAGAACTTTTGACCCGCGACTTCGCTCGCGTTTAAGCAGCCTATAACCGTCTCCATGGTCCTATTTATCTCTGTACCAAAATTCATCAATATTGGTTCGACAATTTAGGTGTGAAAGCCGAACAAACAAACTGACTTTTGCATTTAATTTGTAACTAGCTGCCGCCCGCGGCTCCGCCCACGTGATTGTCGAAAATTATCCCAAGGGAACATACTTCCGGGATAAAAAACTATCATATGTCCTTTCCCGTGACTCAAACAATCTCTATGCCAAAATTAATCTAAATCGGTCCAGCCGTTTGCGCGTGAAGAAGTAACAAACATACCTACACACACAAACTTTCGCCTTTATAATATTAGTGTGATGTGATACTTTGACTTTAATTTACTTATAAATTTGTAAGGATAACAAAGGCTCGCGTTTGACCACCATCTCACCTGGTGATAAATGGAGATGACGATGGAGCACGCTTGCCTAGAAATACAGACGCTATCACATCAAGCTACCCGAAACTGATAAATTTTCCCAATCAACCTTGAACCTAAAACTCAAGCAATAAAATTGATAATCTATTCAAGAAATTTGACAGATTGTTGAAACTTGATGTGTTGTAGCTATCAGGAAACACAGCAGAGAATTTCAATCCTTAGCTGTTCGTACAATTGATTTTTCCATCTGGAATTACTCAGGAGTAGCTCGGAGTCGGGTTTGTTACTATTTGTTGCCCGTTGATGGCAATGAGCACGCCTTTTACACATGGGACTTAAAAAACCGGCTAAGTGCCATTATGTATACCTAAAAACGGCAAAAAAATCACGTTTGTTGTATGGGAGCCCCCTTAAATATTTATTTTATTATGTTTTTTGTTATAGCGGCAAAAAGAATACATCATCTGTGAAAATTTCAACTGTCTAACTGACACGCTTCATGAGGTACAGCCTGGTGACAGACGGACGGACGGTGGAGTCTTAGTAATAGGGTCCCGTTTTACCCTTTGGGTACGGAACCCTAAAAATACCTGATTAAATGTAGCTGTGCACCTCTGCTAAACACTTCGTGTTACAGGCGTGATGTCATGTTATTACGTTACCTAACGAATTCGTGCAAAAATCTGTAAAGATAAGACTACCTACCTCTTTAGTGGTCGTAGCCAAACAAAATGATCCATCTAAGTCAGTAGTCATGACTATGGATGTATCTTGGGTTTGATTCCCAGGTCGGCCAAAGTGTTACTGGGTTTTTATTGGGTAGTTCTTAGTTATCCAGAGTCTTGATGGATTATGACATGTTGGCCTACGTGTAGATACCTAATCAATCACTTTAATCAAATGCAGTTGATGTTTCATTTATTTAAAACTTTACGGTTACAATTAAACAATAAAATAAATGGTTTGATTTCATTTTATTTCATGTTGGTAATCATAAAATTTAACGTAGCGGGTTATAAAGTTTAGTGGGCCTAATAGATACTTAGCTATTTATGTTTTTATTAGATTGTTAACAAAAATTTAAAGGGTACAATCGAAAAGGTTTTTTTTGTATTAAGCAGAGGATACCAATAATATTATGTAAGGGTACTCTGCTTACTCAGTCTTCATCTTATTCTCGAAAACATTCACAGCTACAGTCTGCAATTCGTGGGCCTCTTAAAAGAATAACTTTCTTTCTCAAATCTGCATTATTCGCGAATATTACCGATAAAAATTATCGGTAGGTAATCAAACCCTTTAGACGCTGATTTCGTGTGTCACTGTGTGTTATCGCATTTATCAAATAACAATTTTCCACAATTATCTGTATTATACGATAAGAATTTTGCGTGGATATCGAACATAGAAAACACAATTTTATTTATGAACGTATCCTTATTCGACGTTTTATTATTGCAAAATTCGGCGGATAACAGGAAAATTGAAACGTTTAATTTTTTTATCACATTGAAAACTTTTCTAATCAGCCGACAAAGATTATTTATTAATCATTTATGACTAATGAATGATTCATTAAATGACTCTGCTTTTTCATTAGATCTAATGCAACCACTGTAACAAAACGCTTCTTTCACTTTTCCGGATACTAGTGATTGCCCCTTGCTCGAGAACTGACAGTTTCGGTAAATCAATCTGCAATCAAAATAATTTGAAAAATATGTATTTTTTGTCATTGTGACGACAAAAATATGGTACCTGAGAAAAAAGTAAGCAAATAATTATAAATGACTCCTAAGTAAAATCGTTTTTACGGTTTGTGAATCATCTTGTTTTTCTTATCAAAAAAACGTACCTATTTATATTGCTAAAACACGTTTTTACAATTTTTCCAAACACCGTGATAGCTAGCTGATACAGATGTATATATAATAATTTTGAACTGGCAATGCTCAAACTCTCGATTAATCGACAATTTTGACAACAAAGGACGCTTTAACCCATGTCAATACATCACTACATACCTGCTTCAAATATTTTGAATTTGCCAATGAGTGTTTTCCGTGTAAAACTGATGTTTTTGTGATAAAAACTATCAATAATGTCTTCTTCGGATTTCGAGGATGATTGCTACGGTAATATTGCTCTAAAACTTCAAAATATCAAAAGCAAAATCGTAAAAGAAAATGTTGAAACAGTTGTTTTGAGTGACAGTACCGAAGTAGCAAAAACTAGTGAAACATTATCAAGCAACGTTGAAAATACTCCAGAAATCGTCGCAGAAGATTTAAATACAACTGTAAATAGCACTGATAATGATGAATTTTCCCTGGACGCCATAATAGCTAACCATAGTAAAGCCAAACCGAGAGGCCGCGGTCGTGGACGTGGTAACAAAAGGAAGGCCGCAAGTGAAACATTTGAGCCCGCTGAGCGGGAAACGAGGGTTACAAGACGGAGAACATCAAATTCTACTAGAGGTAGGTCCAGTTCTCTAGAGACTGAGCCTAGTACAGCACCTGTGATACCAAATGTTGCACCTGTGACAGCAATTAATGATTCTATTGAAGAATTTGTTTCCTCACTTGCCTCGAGAGGTTCTGCTAGAGGTAGAAGACGTGCAGCAAGAGGTAGGCGCCCTCGAGGCAGAGGCCGTGGACGCACCCGGAGAGAACTATGGGCTCTATTTGATCAAATGTTTGATTCCAATCCATTACTTAGCTCAGCAACATCAAATTCTGCACAAAACTATCCCACATACAGTGTTGGCAATACCGATGAGTACCCGGACCAGTCAGATAACCAACAATTGTTCTCAACTAATCCTGTCACCAACGACGTTGAGGTTATTGAAGATGAGGACCCACTAAACGAAGATAATGAAGAAATGTCTGTCAAAGTCTACTGGCAGAGTTTAGAAGTATTCAAATTCAAGATAAGAAAATATCAAAAACTTACACAGATATTTGATTATTTTACTAAGAAGGAAGGAGTGAGTAACGATAAGTTATTGTTTACATATAACGATAGAATCCTGAAAATTGACGATACCCCGGAATCAATTAACTATAGTATAGCTAAATTCATAGATGGAGGTATCGTAAACCAGAGCGTTACGCAGTTAGCTCAAGAGCACAAAAGCAGCAGTAAAGGAGATGAAAATAATGGCCTTAAACTCAAGTTCCAGTGTCAGAATAAGAAGAAACCATTTGAAACTAGACTGAAGCCTGAAGATAAACTTGCATTGGCAATGACGAAATGTGCTGAGCATTTAGAAACTCCAATAGAAAGACTGAAGTTCTATTTTGATGGTGATTTGATATCAAGTAAGTTATTTTTAAGTATTTTTTTATGAAAACTATTGCTTTTCATGACCAATTTCTGAAATGAATTAACCAATTGGAACTCCTAAATGACGCAATCACAGCTGCTGTTTGACAATCTGTTTGTAACTTTTTTTTTATTTTTATTCTGCAATGTGCCTGCTTCAGGGCATTTAGCTAGAGGTCAGGAACTAAATAAAAACAGCCACATGGGTCGTTCTTTAAGGTTAAGCAACGCTTGCCGAGGTTGGTCTGTGGATGGGTGACCATCTTAACATACCGAGACTCCTCCGTGCCTCGGAAAGCATGTTAAGCCGTTGGTCCCGGCTGTCATTTGTAGATCTTTGGCAGTTGTTACGGATATTCAGAAGCCAGATAATCTGACACCAGTCTTGCCAAGAAGTACCGTGTTACCCAGTTAATGGGTTGTGGAGGTCTGGTAGGCAGCCGCTCCACGTAAAATACTGGTATTCAGCTGAATCCGGTTTGACTGGAAGCCGACCCCAATATA
>NDFZ01005314.1:512543-533103 GCA_002192655.3 Mamestra configurata
GATCTTTAAGGTTAAGCAACGCTTGCCGAGGTTGGTCTGTGGATGGGTGACCATCTTAACATACCGAGACTCCTCCGTGCCTCGGAAAGCATGTTAAGCCGTTGGTCCCGGCTGTCATTTGTAGATCTTTGGCAGTTGTTACGGATATTCAGAAGCCAGATAATCTGACACCAGTCTTGCCAAGAAGTACCGTGTTACCCAGTTAATGGGTTGTGGAGGTCTGGTAGGCAGCCGCTCCACGTAAAATACTGGTATTCAGCTGAATCCGGTTTGACTGGAAGCCAACCCCAATATAATTGGGAAAAGGCTAGGCAGATAATGAGGAACTTCCAATTTGTCTTGAATGAACCTAGCCCAGCGGCTAGTCCATCAGCTTTCCCATCCAAGAGGTCATATGAGGTCTTGGGGGACTATTCTTTTTATTTGATGGAATGTGTTGGTGGTCTTATGCATCAAATGTAATTTATTTATTTATTTAGGTTAGCCAACAATTAAAATAAGCCCTTTAATTCACTCACCACACCAAGACCTATGAAGGCCTTCGTGTTTAATTTAAGAAACGGTTGCTGTACTTTTTGACACATATTTGTGACAATGACATTCAAAAGGTTAAGAAGGGAAGTGGAAATTACGGTTTTCTTACTAGCAGTTAATGTTTAAATTAAGTTAGCCGATTAATTTCGTTGTAATCTATGACAGAATCATTTCTCCGGTCTCGTCAAGCATCATTGACTCGGGGCTTTTCTGGTGTCGCCACTGTTGATTCTAGCTCTCAGGTGTTGCAGTGACTGGGAATATTGTGGCATGTCTTTCGATCGTGGAGTATGTTCGAGCGGAGACCAGCTGGACCTTAACCTTTTGAACGCCACTGTCATGTATAGGTGACAAGCAAACGCGTGCCTTGTACGCCAAACGTCACAAATACGTGACAAAAAGTACGGTTTTGTGGCTTGGCGTCGGGGGCACGCCGATGCGTTTATGCTCTGGCGTTCAAAAGGTTAAGGGTCGAGAAGTTAGAGCCACGCCATAACACGAATTTCAAATCGTTCGAGGTGCGAGTTCCGACTCATCATATTGAGACCTTTCTCAAGGAAGAGTTTTGGCCGAAGGGGGTGTCGTGTATCGGCGATTCTGCGGAAGGCTACGTGACACCACGCAGCGCAACACGACGCCGTCAATTCGTGTAAAATAGTGTATTTTTGTGGTTTTTATATTATGGGTCTTTGTTACCTGAATTAAATGATATATTATTATTATTAAAGCTCAACTTCCTCTCTTTTCAGGTAAGAACACACCATTGGACCTTGAGCTAGAAGGCGGGGAGTGCATCGATGTCAAGATAATAAGTAGTTGATAATAAAAGCATTTCCTATTTCCATATTTTGTTTGATTTTAATCGGTTTAGCATCGATTTTAATTGTTTCCTATCGTTTTGTTGTGTTTGATTGTATCGCCTTCAGGTAGAAACGTTTACAGTTGGACAGTGGAGAAGCCCGACGTGATTTCCGGTAAAAGTCGGGAACTTCCATAGAAACTTTTATCTCCTAAAGATACGGCGATGCGCCACCGGTACAGGGGGGTACTCTCTAAGCCCAAAGTCCGTAGCTTTGGGCTTAGTTGCGGGCGTATTCTAGTCCGTATCACCTAACCACTAAGAATTAATGACGACAACACGATTTGACAGTTTGTCATTCATTCTTAGTTCGGGTTCGGATCAATCGTAAGTCCGTAAGTGATAAGGAGTAGAATACGCCCGCAACTAAACCCGAATCTACGGACTTCGGGTTAGAGAGTAGCCCCCCAGATGCCAGCACATTAAGCTACCCGAAACTGTCAAATTTTCCAAACCAACCTTGGACCTTATCTTTTAGAGTTATAGATATGCTGGCGACTGAACATGGTGGATATTCCACCGATACTACATACCATACGTTTCAAAGCTCAATCTTTATAGATCACTTCTCAAGATATCTTTTGGTTCCAACGGTCGTATACTTCCTATTGTAGGCGTAATATGTCACGCTAATAGATACCTAGCTAGTTTTTGTTATTTTTATAAAGATCAGTACCTACCTATTTAAAGTCCAATGGTTAGTTTTTTTAGGGTTCCGTATCCAAAGGGTAAAAACGGGACCCTATTAGAAAGAAAGAAAATTGCGTTTATTGGCACAATAATAAAATAATAATAATTACTCCACTCCACTGTCCGTATGTCTGTCACCAGGCTGTACCTATCTCATGAAACGTGATAGCTAGACAGTTGAAATTTTCACAGATGATGTATTTCTGTTGCCGCTATAACAACTAATAATAAAAATGAAATACAATTTAAAACATAAGGGGGCCCCCATACAAGAAACGTGTTTTTTTCGGCTTATGGTACGGAACCTTTCGTGTGCAAGTCAAACTTGCACTTGGCCACTTTTCTTATTATAAATGATTTGTAAAGATGAAGATTTTATAGAGATCAGTAGGTACCTATTTAAAGTTCAACGGTTAGGTTTTTTATAAATTATTTCTAAAGACAATTGGGTTTTAGAATCGACTAATCAGTATTTAAATTAATTGTGACATTTAAATGTACAAATCATTGATTCAATCATAATGGTAGGTAGGTACCTACGATATTTGCACGCCATGAGAAATGGCAGACATGTCGTGAGCCACTCTTATTTAAGATCTTGCATGCATGTATTATTTTAAGGGAATAAATATTATGACCACCAGAAAATACTTCGATACCCTAAGCTCTTTTATCAAAACTATAGGTATAGGTACTTAACACCAAAAAAATTAAGCCTAAAATAATAATAGTTCTAGCTGTTTTATTCACGACTGTAGTTCAAATTGTATTTGGGGACCAAATATATTAAATGATCACCAAATTTTTGCGAGCAAATTTCTTCTTTAAACAAAATGTGTAGGTTAGGTTAGGTTAAAACTGTGAAACGACTTGCATTAATAGAAAAAAGAGATTGTTTTTAGTAGTTTACCCGGATACTAAATATTTGGCTTATTTGATAGGGTAGCAAGATGTATAAACTTTGGTTATAATTTCATATTAAACTGCGGTTTTAATTTTGGTGATCATTTACTATTTTTGGGTCAACTATGATTTGTTTGGAGTCATTTGCTTTAATAGGATAGCAAGATGTACAAACTTTGGTTATAGTTTTAAATTAAAATGCGGTTTTATATTCTGGTGATCATTTACTATTTTTGCCTGTGATATTTTACTAAATCAGGTGATCAGTTAAACATAAGCCTTATTTTAATTCTGTTTTGCATAGGTAGTTGTGCATGTTGAGCAAATAAAATTTCTTTCTTTCTGTACATATTTTTAAACAAGGCCCTCAATGTTAAGGTCAATAAACTTCGTCAATGGCTGGATTATCTTCTGTAGACAGATTAACACAGATAATATTATTATTAATTTTGTAGCCGTTGTTATTATTTATTTATTGTTTTGATTGAGTGTGACTAATCCAGTGAAAACGCAATTAGGTCAACCGTCATGTTTTCTTGCAAATTCGAAATAAATACATCTGAACGTGCTTTTCAGGGTTCCGTACTCAAAGGGTAAAAACGGGACCCGTCTGTCTGTCAGTCACCAGGCTGTATCTCATGAAACGTGATAGCTAGACAGTTGAAATTTTCACAGATGATGTATTTCTGTTGCCGCTATAACAACAAATACTTAACAGTAATTTAACTAACTTAAAAATTAAAGGGGGCTCATAGAAGAAACGTATTTTTTTTGTTGGTTTATATTACGGAAACCTTCGTGTGAGTGTCCGACTCACACTTGGCTGGTTTTTTTATTGCCTACTTTGCTAAAACCCACCGTCAGTGGGGTGAACCCCTCCCCAAATGACAACCCTGGACAATCTAAATAAATCAGAAAGAATAGAATAATATTGAAAAGCAATTTTAAACTACACTAATCCCGACGTACCTACCTACATTCAACTCTGAAAGCGTGCATTGTTTTTTTTTTAGTAAAGAAAGCAAGAAAAATGTTGGGACAAGACAAACAAACCAGTAAAATAAAATTAATAACTAAACAGTATAATAAAATGGTCCCTATCTCAGCTTATGCTGCGATATCTAAAAAAAAAAAATAGGGGTTTACTCTTGACTCTAGTCTAGGTCATAGATGACAGAGACAAAGTCGACGATGGAGCGAGCTTACTCAGAAGAAGCCTGTTCACTCTAATTTTGAAGAGATTAGGGTTGTATGCGTTCGGAAACACAGACGCAGGCAGAGAGTTCCTTTGCTGTGCGCATTATAAATGACGTTTGGAAACGTTTAGTGCGAATTGGTGGAATAGCAACAAGGTAGGGATGGTAACTTGCAGTGCGTCTAGATGTCCGATGGTAGAAGGTTTTACCCCATTAATAGGCGCTGATTAAATATTTGTAAGTATAGCTAAAGAAGTGTGTGAATATTTTTAAAATCCTGCCTCTACCTATCATTTTCGTGGCCCAAAAAGTTAGGTGAGTAAGGTAGGTAAAATCTTCGACCCTATTCCCCTTTTGCGGGCAAAAATGCACGGTTAGGACTGATATTAACCTTTTGAACGCCATTGTCACGTAATCACAAGCAAGCGCGTGCCCTGTACGCCAAACGTCACAAATATGCGATAAAAAGTACGGCGAATTTCTGGCTTGGCGTCGGGGGCACGCCGATGCATTTATGCTCTGGCGTTCAAAAGGTTAAGCTGGTGTCGGTTGACAATTTTTGCCCGACCTGGGAGATCGAAACCAAATCATCGCGTTCAGCAGACGTGTTTGCGGCTACTAAACAAACCAAGCATGGGGAATACTCGAGAAACGTTATAATAGGTACAGGGTGCTTGCTATTACAGATCAGCAGTGCGATTTCACCGTGCAAGCTTAGCTGAAGTGAATATGAAGTGAGCTGTCAATCCGTCAAGATGGAATGACAGTTCACTTCATGCTCACTCCATCTTAAGTTTATACGGTGAGATGTTGACAGAAAAGACCGGCTGAAGTACGTAGGTACTTTAACAATTAAATAGAAACCTACATACCTAGGTTTAAAAACTTAGCAGAAAATATTTCGACAAATAGTGTTGGGTACCTACAGCTAAATTCGACCGATTTTAAATTTTCTATCGAAACAGAAATTTTTCCGATTAGGTATCTCTTTTGAAATAAGACATTCAAAAGACGCTTAGTTGACACTTCGCGTGACCCAAGGGCTGGCTTTTACCTTGGTCAAAGAATAAGCATTGCCATACAACGTGGCAATGCCGCCAGTCTTTTGGGTACACTTCCAGTCGACAGCGATGCGGATGAATTTTTTGACGCCATATTTTAGGGTTAATTTAGTTAGGAGTTTTTATTTTTATTTCTATTGTATATAGTTAGTTAAGTATTTATAAAATGTTTAATTTAATGATGTTGTATCAATTGAAATATAAATGATATTGATTTTAAAAATTATTCAAAAATAAATCTTTTACACGTCTATCTTTTTGAGGACGGATTTTCCCAGCTGACTACCCTAAGAAGAGACACGAAACAAACTCAGAGGTCAGTCTCTTTTAACGGTAACCAGTAACAGTGATTTATTTTGTGTGTAAATCAACGTTGTTTGCTGATTCTACCTACTTTACACGCATGTAACAAACAAATAGGTATTTATGTGACCGGCTAACTAATTAGGTACCCAATGGCGTTACATTTCCATATCAAACAAGTATTTTCTATTATAATTTTATAATCGCTCTAATCTCTAATGACTAGAAACGATTAATTAACGTCATGGCTCACGTTTGGTATGACTTGACAACATTTTAATTAAATAATAATAATAATTGATTAGGTTTTATAGTTTTTGCCGGGCTGCTACTGAGAATTCTAGATGGAAAAACCAAATACTTTTCCCTACCCAGGAATCAAACCGAGGTCCTCATACTCAGTAGTCGCAACTTCGAAACTTCGCAAATATGAAGAATTATAGAATTACGTCTTCTTTCGAATTAGCTAGGTACCGTTATTTCAGAAAACAAAGTCTGCAATCAAGTTCAATCCCTAATATTAGAGCTTTGTTTTGCACAACTGCCTATGTGGACGGACTATGACCCAATCTTTGCTATGATTACCTACGTATGATTATCTAAATATTATAATAAGTTTTAAATTAACTGAATACCGAACTAAAACACAAAAAAAAATATTTAAAAAATCCATCCCGAAAAATAAATAAATTTATATGTAATGTCTGTTCAAAAATATCATAAAATTAAATTAAAATTACGGTTACTTAAACAATTTAAAAAAACTCACCGATCATTTTTATAAATTCGTTGTGGTTGCACAAAAAGAAATTTATTTTAAAAATCACTTGGGTTTTTCACGATGTTGCACTGTATGTGACTGGGACAGACTCCTAAACAGTCGAATGCTGTGTATTACTGTCTAATTATCAAAAAGCAATCAACTACTTTTATAGAAACAAGCTAACAAATTAATCAACAAAGATAAAACAAAAAACATTAAAAAATAAGCCTTATATTGTCCATGGTAAGGGTTTTTATTTTTTAATCGAGCTGTCAATAAGTTGGCACAGATAATAATCGAAAAAGGAAGAATATTGTCGGAAAAAGATT
This sequence comes from Mamestra configurata, assembly GCA_002192655.3. NCBI lineage: Eukaryota > Metazoa > Arthropoda > Insecta > Lepidoptera > Noctuidae > Mamestra > Mamestra configurata. The sequence continues at coordinate 519,182 of NDFZ01005314.1, forward strand.
AATAAATACAATCTAAAGATACCAACATATTGTTTTGATAAAATGTCATCGGCATTTCGTCTGTCCGAAGATCGAGAACTCATGTTTATTTGTTTATTTACTGCTAAAAATAGGCCTTTCATTTATTGTTTGAAAATACTTGCAATTGAGATTTGAAAGCTTATGCAAGTTAGCTGAAGATTGAAGTAACGATAAAAATAACAATTAATACCGTACCAATGTATTGTTTTTCAAAATAGGTTAAAAACAATGCCTTCCAGACCAGCTACCGCCATCCAATCATCCTCAAGATGCAAATGAACACCACACTCATTGTGCGGTTTTACGCCATTGCATTCCACCCAGTTGCTTAACTTTGGCGGTACGGTTGGCACAGTGCTTGAGCAATTGACTGCAGCGCTGCGCGGGTTTGATACTCGCACGGAACAAATATTTGTAGGCAGACAGTTGTTCCTGGCTGATTGTGTAGGTATGTGAGTTTATATATTTGTAAACGCACCCACGATACAGAAGTTCCTAGTGTGAGGCAACCATAGAGAATTTTGGAGGCATCGTTAAAAAAAACAAGAAAACTGACTTGATCGCCTAGAGTGGCGTAAAAGTTTTCGTTAAATATAAAAAATATTTAATGAATTTTCATCATGTTACAATGCCTTCTAAATTGTTTACAAACCAGCAAAGTAAATGAAGTCCGAATGAAATATTTTGTGGGATTAAAATTTTATTATCAATCAACATAGTTGGTTTAGACTGGATTAAGTATAAAGAACAGATTATCTAAACAAGTTTTTAGTAGTTCAATTTACCTGTGCACAAAATTTGTGTTGTAGGCCTTTCTGTTGTTACGGTAGGTTTTTAGTCGGACCTACAGTTATTTCTGCTGTTACGGCAGGTTTTTAGTAGAACCTACAGTTGTTTGTTGTTACGGCAGGTTTTTAGTCGGAGCTAAAGTTATTTCTGTTGTTATGGCAGGTTTTTAGGCGGACCTAAAGTTATTTCTGTTGTTACGGCAGGTTTTTAGTCGGACCTACAGTTATTTCTGTTGTTACGGCAGGTATTCAGTGAGACCTAAAGTTATTTCTGTTGTAACGGCAGGTTTTTAGTATGATTTTTCATTATGCGTAGGTACAGCTACATACTTAGAGTGGAATTCTCTGCCGGAGTCTGTTTCCTGAGAGCTACAACTTGTCAACGCCAGTTGTCGCTGAAAACCAGCGCTGTGGCTCTGTCTCGCACACGAGTCTCGGATCATCATTATGCTGAGCGATGGCCGTCTTGCGCGAATGTGACGCATATCTTCCCAACTTGCATAACTTTTGTAAGTAATTTAGTTTAGGTATTTTATTTTTATGGTACCTATTTTTTTTTAAATCATCAAATGACTTCTTCCGCTCTAGGTGGATTTTTATGGTATGCGTCATGCTTGTCCCAAATAAACTCTTTTTCTTTCTTTCAAAATCGCAACGCTTTCGATTCGAACACTAACTACTTGAACTAACAACTAACTATTTTATGTACCTACATTCAAAGCAAATAAAGAACTATTCTATTCTATTGAACCAAAAAACAACGAAAACCACAAAGTATTAGATTCCTTCCTTATCAATTATCATAGTTCTCGCAATGGATTAACAGATTTATCGAGCATAAGCTGTTTATAAACGGAACATAGCAATAAATAGGAATTACCTAATTTTTATTGTACGTTGTAAATATTTTAAGTCAATAATGTCGATACACTTAAAATATTTCTGTAGAATAGTTCGATCATTGAGTTAGATTGAGTTCGTTTTTAATGAACCAACAGTTGGGCCAAGTTGGTTGCTGCAGATCCTATCGTGACCATAATATGGTCATGTTTCACCGAGATCGAACATAATGTGGGAGTGGAGCCCCATCACAAGATATGCCGCATCTGATCTCTGGTTACTTTGCGTAGGATTCATGTTTTCAATGGTCTAGAAAATCCAATTTCATGCACTACATTTTCTTTATTTTTCATAGAATAAACGACAGATTAGTGCGAAAATAGGTAGGTAAGTAGGTATTGTAACACCAGCGGACTCACGCTATTTTACTTATGATATTATTATAAAATAAAACTATGTTTAAGATTTAAACTTCATAATATACTTTACGTCAGCCTTCAACTAGCGCTGGCACCGGAGTCCCATTTAAAAACAAAACATATTTTTATATTCCTATTTCAAATTCTCTTTTACTTTATGCTAGACGCTACCAAAGGGCTACCTTGTCTGCCAGAGACAGAGCCAAGGATATCCTCCTGACAGTATTATATTATACATAAGATTTATACAACAGAATAAACGCAATACCTCTTAAGGGGTCATTGTACTCCTCATTATGAACAAGTTTTACTATGGGACCAACCCCGAAATCCTGACAAAAAATTAGCTTTTCAGTACATTTAAAATATAAATTTAAGTAGCGTAAGTGGCGCCAACTGGTGGCGTGTTTTTTTTTCTTCTGAAAACCCTCAACGAACGGGTAAGCAAGTGGCAGTTTGGGTTGCGGAATTTGTTCGAAGAGTCACTGCAGCCCTGGAGCGGAAAGGACATTAGGATGAACATGGATGGGTTTTAGTCAGTAAGAGTATGAGACTCCCGTCTGCCCCGCCCAGAGCGGAAGGAGTCATTTGATGATTTTCCATCGGTAAAAAAAAGGCAAGAGGCAGTGTTTATCTGGCTTCCACCACCAAGTAGCAGCCTCTTGGCAAGACGCCTTAAAGTGCTTTCCGAAGCACAGAGGAGTCTCGGTATGTTAAGATGGTCACCCATCCACAGACCGACCTCGGTAAGCGTTGCTTAACCTTAGAGTTCGAGCCGTGCGGCTGTTATTGATTAGCGAGGTGATACGCATATACTTAGATTGTTTAATGATTAGGTAGGTACTTAGGTACCTGAAGTGTGTTATTGTATTCAGTTTTGTGCATAAAAATAAACAATTAGTAATAGAGTAGGTAGGTATATTATTTATAGTTTCCGTGAATTTTCAATGTTATCGTAGATTCCACATCTATAGGTAGGTACCTACTCTAAATGAACTTTCCTGGAAAAAAGTCTTTTTAAAGAAAAACAAAACATGTTTTTTTTTCTTATCACGTTATTTGGGATTTTCCCTTTCGTTGCCCTTTTTTTTCATTATTGGCTCTGTTTTATAATAGTATAATAAGTACAAAAGTATCCGCAAAAGTTGAAAGTACGAATTCTTTCTACTATACCTACTTGAATTGATAGAGCTTTGCGGTGCAGAGTCCCGTATACCTCAACTGAAATGTAAGGATTCTCCGACCAGACGGTTGAACTTTTTTTTCTAGGTAGGCATGTTCCGCCACATACCCCCCGGTCAGACCGTGACTACGGTCGATAAAATCGGGGAATCTCACTTGCCGCCCGCATCTCGTCCTATTTCTTTCTTTGTGGATGGAGTTGCAGTGTCAGCTGTATAGAGGTATGCGGTACAGAGAGTAAAGTCCCGCATACCTCCACTGAAAAGAGAGGATCCTCCGACCAGACGGTTGTTGTCTGGTGGGACACTGTCCTTTTGTTTCTAGGTATGTTTCAACACATATTCCCCCCGGCCAGACCGTGACTACGGTTGATAAAATCGGGGAATCTCACTCGCCGCTTGCTTCTCGTCCTCTTTTCTTCCTTTGTGGATGGAGTTGCAGGGTAAGCTCGATAGAGGTATGCGGTACAGAAAGAAAAGTCCCTACTGAATCGTCTGGTCGGAGGATCCTCTCTTTTCTGTGGAGGTATGCCCTCCGACCAGACGATTGTTATGTCTGGTGGGCAACTGCCCCTTTTTTTCTAGACCGCCACAAATTCATCATCATCACACAGCATGCAGACGTCCACTGCTGGATATAGGCCTCGCCGCGCGTGTCGCCACAACAACCGGTCCTGTGCGTCTCGCATCCATCGGCTACCCGCGACCCTCACCAGGTCATCAGTCCACCTTGTGGAAGGCCGCGCCAACGCTGGAGTCCTGGGACGCGGTGGTCTCCTTCTGCGAGACAGTTATCTGACAGTTAATGACAACACGATTTGACAGTTACTGACAAATCGTGTTGTCATTAATTCTTAGTGGTTATGTGATACGGACTAGAATACGCCCGCCCGAAACTACGGACTTCGTGCTTAGAGAGGGGCTACTCTCTAAGCCCGAAGTTCGTTTAGAAGTCCGCGTGGGTATTCTTAATCTTTAAGCAGGTACTGGCTTCTGCCAACAGCTGCGCGTTCATGAAAGTCTGGAGCAATTAATGGATCTATGCATGATTAGGTAGGCCTATTTGAATACAGTATTCGAGAGAATTGTCAAGTTTTGAAACAACAAACTCTATGTTATACGAGCCAAAGTTCAAATTGCATTGCAACACATAGTTTTTAGGTCTTTTTTAATACAAATGTTCACTTTAAATATACTCGAGTTGGTGTGGTGATGCACTGAATTGATTGAATTATATGGAATTATGAATTAGCAGCGTTGGCGCGGCCTTTTTTTTTATGTCGGGGCGAAATCCTCATGGAAATCCTCCACCCTGGGGCGGGTGGAGGGGTCTGTCAGACTCTTACTGACTAAAACCACCCCGGTGTTCCATCTCGCAGGAACGTAAGCGACTTCCGCCTCTGCGGGCCACCTCGCGTTGGCGAAGGGAGTGAGGTGTTTAACTCCCCTCGCTACGTCAAAAAGGGCACGGGAACACCACGCGCCGCCACCTCGGGTCCGGATGAATGGGGGGCGACGAACATCCGCAAGTCCGTCGCCCCTGGACCCAGTTAAGGGGGCCGGAAGAGGGCAGCGTATGCCCTCCTCCGACGCCCGATGCGCCTGCTGCGGGCAGGGAGAGCGGTTGTGATCTCCCTCTCCCTTTCCACAGCCTCCTTCTGCGCGATAACTGTCTCGCAGAAGGAGACCACCGCGTCCCAGGACTCCAGCGTTGGCACGGCCTTCCACAAGGTGGACCGATGACCTGGTGAGGATCGCGGGTAGCCGATGGATGCGAGACGCACAGGACCGGTTGTTGTGGCGACACGCGCGGTGAGGCCTATATCCAGCAGTGGACTTCTGCAGGCTGTGTGACGATGATGAATTTGTGGCGGTCTAGAAAAAAAGGGGCAGTTGCCCACCAGACATAACAATCGTCTGGTCGGAGGGCATACCTCCACAGAAAAGAGAGGATCCTCCGACCAGACGATTCAGTAGGGACTTTTCTTTCTGTACCGTATACCTCTATCGAGCTTACCCTGCAATTCCATCCACAAAGGAAGAAAAGAGGACGAGAAGCAAGCGGCGAGTGAGATTCCCCGATTTTATCAACCGTAGTCACGGTCTGGCCGGGGGGAATATGTGTTGAAACATACCTAGAAACAAAAGGACAGTGTCCCACCAGACAACAACCGTCTGGTCGGAGGATCCTCTCTTTTCAGTGGAGGTATGCGGGACTTTACTCTCCGTACCGCATACCTCTATACAGCTGACCCTGCAACTCCATCCACAAAGGAAGAAATAGGACGAGATGCGGGCGGCAAGTGAGATTCCCCGATTTTATCGACCGTAGTCACGGTCTGACCGGGGGGTATGTGGCGGAACATACCTACCTAGAAAAAAAAAGGTCAACCGTCTGGTCGGAGGATCCTCTCATTTCAGTTGAGGTATACGGGACTCTGCACCGCAAAGCTCTATCAATTCAAGTAGGTATAGTAGAAAGAATTCGTACTTTCAACTTTTGGGGATACTTTTGTACTTATTTATACCATTATAAAACAGAGCCAATAATGAAAAAAAGGGCAACGAAAGGGAAAATCCCAAATAAACGTGATAAGAAAAAAAAACATGTTTTGTTTTTCTTTAAAAAGACTTTTTCCAGGAAAGGTCATTTAGAGTAGGTACCTACCTATAGATGTGGAATCTACGATAACATTGAAAATTCACGGAAACTATAAATAATATACCTACCTACTCTATTACTAATTGTTTATTTTTATGCACAAAAACTGAATACAATAACACACTTCAGGTACCTAAGTACCTACCTAATCATTAAACAATCTAAGTATATGCGTATCACCTCGTTAAACAATAACAGCCGCACGGCTCGAACTCTAAGGTTAAGCAACGCTTACCGAGGTCGATCTGTGGATGGGTGACCATCTTAACATACCGAGACTCCTCTGTGCTTCGGAAAGCAATTTAAGGTGTCTTGCCAAGAGGCTGCTACTTGGTTGTGGAAGCCAGATAAACACTGCCTCTTGCCTTTTTTTACCGATGGAAAATCATCAAATGACTCCTTCCGCTCTGGGCGGGGCAGACGGGAGTCTCATACTCTTACTGACTAAAACCCATCCATGTTCATCCTAATGTCCTTTCCGCTCCAGGGCTGCAGTGACTCTTCGAACAAATTCCGCAACTCAACTGCTACTTGCCTACCAGTTTGTTGAGTGTTTTCAGAAAAAAAAACACGCCACCAGTTGGCGCCACTTACGCTACTTAAATTTAGTAGTTTCGGGCGGGCGTATTCTAGTCCGTATCACATAACCACTAAGAATTAATGACAACACGATTTGACAGTTACTGACAAATCGTGTTGTCATTCATTCTTAGTTCGGGTTCCGCACACGGAGTAGAATACGCCCGCAACTAAGCCCGAAACTACGGACGGGTTTAGAGAGTAGCTCCCAGGTTCAATGCCTACTTTTAAGTCTTCAGGAAATAATGCTCTTTTCAATGCCAGTACTCTAACAAGGTTGAAACCTTGGCTGTGAAAATAATTACGAAAATTACGTCAATACAAAGATATTATAACACCGATAAAAATCTTCAATTAGTCAAACCATTTTATTTTGATTTATTGCAAATTAGAGTCATTCGGGGCTAAAGGACGCACTTTTTTGTCTTTTGTTAATGACTCCATTGAACCGAAACTATATAAAGTAGAATCGTTTATGTTTGTGTAACTGATAGTTATGCTACAGATCGGATGCAATTCAAACATGGTGCTACATGAGACACACACACCGCACATTGGATTTTTTTTCATGTCGGTTGGTAGTTTGGCACTCACAGATTGCCATAAATTCTGTCTTTTTCTTTTTTGACGTGACAACGTCTAAGAAATCGATGAACGCCCGCTGAAAAATGATGACTCATTGTAACGTTACGATCATTTCATCAATGTTTTGTTTCAAGTTCTTTCAAAGCGTTAGTAAAGTCAAGGGAATTTGGTACAGGGTCATACAAAATCAGCCTCCTCGCGTTCCGTGGTTTATAGAGTCTAAAATGAGTAGAACGCACATGGTAGCAGCTTTTAGACTACGTTCTGGACACTATCCCACCAAGAGATTTGGCCATCTGATGAAAAAAAATGATTCCCATAATTGTGAAGTGTGTGGAGTTATCGATGATGTTCAGCATCTTTTGGTGGAATGTGTCAAGAACCAAGCATTAAGGAAGTCATTGACAGAATTATGCAAAATCAATAAATGCGAACTGGGTACTTTCCTTGAAATTCTCGCAAGTCCAGAAAGTGACGCCGCTAAAATTATTTATGATATGGCAATTTTTCGATGACTCCACTTTTTGTAGTACCTATGCTAAATCTTGCATGTAATTAGTTTGTAATGTTGATTAAACCTAGAGTAGGTTATGATGGGGCTGACATGCCTTATAAGGATAAAAGTCCCTAAAAATATAGAGAAAAAAAAAAAAAAAACAATGTTTTGTTATGACGTTGTCACGTTAAACTATCGTCCATAAACCGACTTTACAGACAACCAATTTTTTTTCAATTTTTTTCATACTTATTTGTATTTTCTAGTAGGTAGATATTATTAATTTATGATTTAAGTTAGTGTGCTTTTGTGTGTTGTGTTTTATCTATCAATCTAGGATCTATTTTGGGTGCTCGAATTGCATAGTGTGGGTAAAAAATTGCGAGACATTTTGCGTTAACTTTAGTACCTAAGTAGGTTACTAAAGTCAAGATATTGGAAAATAGACAACAACCTGCCGAAAAAATAAACCTAAAAACGAAGAACAAAACATTGAAGAAAATAATCTAATTCTAAAATATCTTAGAGTAGGTACCTACCTAAGTGATGGTTAGTCAGGGTCCAGGTTGTGTCTGTGTAAATTGCGTGATGCGTGCGTGTGGGAAGAAGGTTTAAATTTATTTATTTGTAACGTAACATTTGCTTACTATACCTACAGTTTGCACCAAAGCGCCAACAACATAGTACCTATTCATCTTATAAACATTTAAAACTAAGAAAATTAAAACATATTTTGATCATAGATGTATTTGAGTGCACATAAATATGTCGACCTCCGGTTCCTGAGCAATCAAGACGTTCAGCAAATGGATCGCGTGGGTCGTTGGGGCATATCAAGCCGTAAGGGTACGTGACGGTGGAGCCGCGAACAGACACCGCGAGGTGCTGGCGCGCGACACCCTCTGTCGGTCCGGAGCGAACAGTGACCAGCGAGCAAGCGTGCGAGCGTCGTCGACCTTATTGCTTAGTTATAAGTAGTAGTGCATCAACAGCGCACATCTACGTCGATACATTGTGGAGCCACTGCTTGTAGATGTGTTATTATCAGAAATCGGATTAGGTAGACTATATTTACCTAATGTTCGTGGAAGTAAGTAACATAGAGTTGATCCTCCAGAATAATAAATGGAATCATGACAATTAAAACCCGGGATTATAAAAACATGAACTGGACTTTGAGTATAGTTACAAATTATTGATTTGAAGAATCAAAAGAAGAAAGAGTTGTGTGAAAACAAAGCTATTTAATTTAAAAGTTTAGTAGGTACGGAACTCTAAAAACATAATAAGATTCTTCTATACCTATACTTAATAATTTTGTTCAAATGTAAGCGCAATGAGTAATTTCCAATTTCTTAAATCACGGGATACAATCGTCATGTTTATGATTCCGGGGTTTAAGAGGAGGTATTATCAACTCTATGTTATTTACTTCCACGAACATTAACCCTTTCAGACCTGGCGTACACAAATGTACACATAAGATATAAAAAAATGTTTTGGTATTTATTTCGCAACAATTGCAATCGAGAACGGTTGTATCCATATGTCCACATTATAAACTACAAAAAATGATACTACTAACGCCATCTCTTTGCATTCTTTGTTACTTTTTCGACAAGTTTCGACCAGTGGCTGACCGAAGTTGGAGCTGTGTAGGTAAGCCCATCATTTTTATTTCAAAAAAATAGGAAATAGCGAAATATACGCACTGCAAAAATATGAATTGATGTGTTATATTCCTAAGGTCATACGTAACATATAATTTGACTTTGTTATCCTATTTTTGTATCAATTATCACAATTTTTATATTTGTACACAAATGTACACATCAGGCGTAAACGACGTTTTTACGATTGTTGAAGTATTCAAGCTGTATTTGAAAAATCAGTTTTGAATATGTTTTTAACTATTTATTTTAATGTTATTGATGCTATATATTAAGATAAGACTTTTTTTTACATTTTCAGATAAAATAACACCGATATGTTTTCACCGGACGCCTTGAAAGCCCTACATGAAGGAGATCTTTCCGATTTGGAGCTATCGTCTGATGACGAAGAACCGTTGGGATTTACATCTGAAAGGGAGTTGCGGTCTGTCCGAGTTGGTGCAGATGTCATCAATCAAAACCAACGAGAGGTATTTCCACCCGACACTGACGATGATGAAGGGCCCAGCTCATCGTGGATTGGAACGAATGATCCAGAAGTTACTGACACCTGCGATGAAGTGGTTCCCGAAGTACCACCGACAACAGAAATGGAGTCCTCTCATGAAAATATACTTCAGAATATTACGCCTAAACTGAACATTAGGTGGAGACACAGGGAACTCCTAAATACTATTTCATCAGATTGGCTACCACCAATGTCAGTTGACCCTACAGTTGAAGCCCCAGTGGATTATTACTTTCGGTACGTGCCAAAACAATTATTTGAAATCATGGCTGAAATGACCAACTTATACGCCGAGAGTACCAAATTGACAATGAGTTGCTAGGCATACCAAAGAATAAACAACTCAAGTTGCTTCACTTTCGTCGTCAGCTGGCTGAAAGTCTGGTGTTGAGGAATAAAATTACCATCGGTAAAAGAGGACGGCCCAGTGGCAGTAGCCCAATACCGCAAATTATTCCAAGAAGACCAGGAGAGGTTCGCCCTGTAGCGGATATAGCAAAAGACGGTGTTGGGCATTTCCCTGCACATGATGAGGGACTTGGGACACGGTGCAAAATGGTAGGATGCAAGGGAAGAACCCGGATTAAATGTATAAAATGCAAAGTTCACCTTTGCCTTACCAAAGACAAAAACTGTTTCTTAGCATTTCATACGTAAAATGAAACATGCTGCTTGAATGGGGCGAATGACTGATTTACCTATGTGCCAATTATTTACCAATCCCAAAGAAAAAATCTATTTTTTGTTAATTATTATAAGGATTGTAAGCTAGTTTTGTTAATTTTATAAAAATAATTAATATTTCCTAATAAAAACATTTATAAATTAAACATTTTATATATAATTTCAGAGAAACATCTACACTAGCCTTGTCATTACGTAGGACGGATGTGCACATTTGTACCTACACTAAAAGAAAAACTATTTTTTTCTTGAAAAGTTGACAGCTAGGATTTTTTTCATTATTTTTACCTTTGTCTTTTTACACTAGTCTAGCTACAGGATTTTTTTTAGATTCATTGGACAGAAAAAAATAATTCAAGTCTGAAAGGGTTAAGTTAATATAGTCTACCTATTCCGATCTCTGGTTATTATGGTATCTATTTAAACCTTTTTTTTTAATAAAGCTAATATGTCAATGTCAAATTTCGGGTGAAATACGCGGTTATTTGAGTTTAATAACACATATATCTACATAAAAAAAAATAGTAGGTAGACATAATGGTCCTGCGTCCTTTTACCCCGAACCACCCGACAAGGCAACATGCACGTTCACAGTCAAGTTATCATTCAACAAATCATTGCGAATTTGAAAATTAATTGTGTAATTCAATTAGTCACAAGAATTTCGATTTTATCAATTTATAAAATGTAGATACAATCGCATTACATACATTTTTAAATTTTATTATACAATTTAAAGATCTCTGATGGTTATCTGATGTACTTAATTGCACGAATTTCTGATTGTGATGTTTCTGGTGTTAAATTGACCATGCACTCTTCGTATGATGAAATTATTCCATTCATTTATTTTATATTACATATTTAATTACATTTTTAAATATTTCAATATAAATTATTAAAAAAACATTAAAAAATATAAAAATAGTAGCCCACCGGTATCGGGAACAGGGTCCAAGCCACCGGCGCGCGGCGGTCAGGGCTCCAGAGAGGAACCTCCTAACAATACGAGCCATGTCCAGAAGTACCGCTTTCTGAATCAGGCCCAGCTACCTAACGAGAGCCTCCTGAGGTGCTGGTCGAGGCTCGTGGCTATTAAGCCATTGGCTGACACGACTATCGGTACAATGATTGCTGAGTCCACATCCTACATGTCGACAACCTCGCGAGCCAATATATTTGATTTGCTTATCTTTCTCGGCTTTCACGAGGTTCTCGTCATGCGGAACGGTTATGTCTACAATCATTGCACGCCTCTCGATTCGGTCCACCACCACTATATCAGGCTTATTGGCAACAATAGTCCTGTCAGTGATGATGGACCGATCCCAGTACAATGTGATATTGCCATTATCGAGAACTGGGTCGGGCGCATACCTGTAGTACGGCACTTCCGATTCCACAAGAGAGTATTTCAGAGCAAGTTGCTGATGGATGATCCTGAGATGAGTTTGCTTTTGAATCTAGTCTTTATTTTATTATATTAGGGAAAACAAACAATTATACCTACATTTTGTCTTACAACGAAGTCTACACTAATATTATAAAGAGGAAAAATTTTTATTTCTGTGTGTGTGTGTGTGTTTGTAATGATTAAAAGGACTACAATATACAACCAACATTTTGTTAAGATACTTAGATATATTTGCGTTATGTCATAAAGAATTTAAAAAAGAATTAGTTACTTAATACACTTAAAACCCAATAATTAAGTATAATATTAAAATTAGCCCTACCTTTCATTCATACTGTGTGTAGGTAAATAATAGTTATAGTAATATGGGGAAACATGGTTGATTGTACGTTAACCTACTTTATTGTATACTAGCGGACGTCACGCGGTTTCACCCGCGTAGTTCCCGTTCTCGTGGGAATACGGGGATAAAATATAGCCTATGTTACTCGCTGATAATGTAGCTTTCCAATGGTGAAAGAATTTTTGAAATCGGCACAGTAGTTTTTGAGTTTATCCAGCATAAACGCATCGGCGTGCCCCCGACGCCAATTTATTTGTGACGTTTGGCGTACAGGGTACGCTGTTGTTTGTCATGTATAGGTACGTGACAATGGCGTTCAAAAGGTTAAATTTGAAAATAGTCCTCGCGACCGAATTTCGAACGTGGTGGCCGGCTTCATCTCGGAGAAAGCATTTCCAAAATAAAAGAAAAATCTGGGAGTGATCAGGCACAGGACTTAAGGCATGATGTTCTTTTCCAGATGAGGGTGAGACACCCCCTGTGTCTCACCCTCACTTGATTGTATGGATTGACAGTTCACCTCGTGATCACTTCACCCAAGCCTTCACTTCGACATGTTTACATAATCGACCGGCAGGGTACCTACTGCAAAAATCCTAATGTAAAAACCTAATAATAAACACTTTGACTGACTCGGGAATCGAACCCTCTGTCACACTCCAGCAGTCTCGCTTGTAACCACGAAACCAGCGGAAAAAACCAGAGAGTACTGTCACTTCTGTAATTTGGCCCAAGAAAGTCTGTAATCATAAATACACTGTTCCATAAGTACGTTGTCATCGAGCTGGTAGAGTAATTTTAGGAACAGCTAATTCAGGAATTTAGTTCTGTATGGTGTCGGACGTAGAAGAATAGCACCATCCCATCACTTCCCGTGGGTGTCGTAAGAGGCGACTAAGGGACTCACCAGAGAATGGGCAGCAGCGTTCTCTGTGCATTAAAAATAATAATAATCATTTATTTAAAGACAACAAAGATCCATTGAGTTAGTAAAAATAGTCTTAACCTATGTTAGTACTTAACTAATAACACCGACAGTGTACAGGTGACAAGTGACCTCACCAACGGGCTGTCATGTCTCCCGGCTATAGCGCGCAGAATGCTGTTGGGGCTGCCACGGAGTCTGTTTAGCAGTGAGGCCGCATTCTTACGCCGTACAGCATTGAAGCAATCGGTACGTGAATCAGCGAACATAGATAATGCGCTACAGAACCGAGGTAGACGCAACAGCACTCTAAATGCGTTGTTATACTGGATCCGCAGTGTTGTAGGCCTTTTGGGTGTAGGTGAACCACAGGATCCCGAGCACAGCGATATGCAATATGCTATAGGTAAACAGCGTTATTTTGACCACCGTACATCGGAAGAACCGGCGGGCCAGCATATTAGCCCGGATCGACAACGCTTTGCGCTCCCTCTCCATATCCGCGTCGTCTTTCAAATCGTCCGTCACCAAGTGGCCCAGGTATTTAAAAGAATACACCCTGTGCAACTCCACCCCAAAATTGCAACAGCTACACTGCGATCGCCAACCCGCCTGCCAAGCGTGGCGGTTATAGCCCCGCCTTTGGGGGAGGCCTATGTCCAGCAGTGGACGTCTTTCGACTAATTATGATGATGATGTCTGAAATCTTTAATAACACTATTACTTATGTTGCCATCGAACTGGTAAGGGGCCGTTCAAGTATTACGTAAGCAGATTTATTGCAATTATTTACCCCCCCATCCC
>NDFZ01005315.1:0-48239 GCA_002192655.3 Mamestra configurata
CTACCACCTAAGCTAACATTGTGGAATGCAAATAAATATTGAATTGAATTGAATTGAATTGAAAATTCTTTCAGCAATGAATAGCTACATTATCAGCGAGTAACATAGGCTATTTTTCCCCGTACTGCCACGGGAACGGGTGAAACCGCGTGACGTCCGCTAGTAAATAATAATTAAAATAGTTTATTTTCCACAGTTGTACAAAATAATCTAGATTAGTTGTACAAAAACACTAATCTGTACATTATGCAGTGTTACAAGAACAATTATAGGTGTTTTCATTGGACTCCGGTATCCAGTATAAGATTAACTTGTGTTTATGGTACCAGCATTCTCGCATACAGTTTTAACCCATAACAAAAGTTGTATGACGAGCACAGCAAGCACACACGAAGCCGTGCCGTCACAACTGGCCATGGGTCTTTTAATAAACACCTCTATGTCATAGGAGTCACCGACAGCCCACTCTGCAGAGCCTACATGGAGGAGGACGAGACAGCAGCACATCTGCTACTAAGCTGCCCGGTAGTCGCGGATTACAGGGCTAAGTACTTCGGTAACCCAGGTACCCTTTGTGAGATAGTAACACTCGTTGCTGGCCTTCCTTGGGGAGCTGGGGTGGATCGAATGACACATTTGTCCCACCTGCACGCAAAATACGCGCTTAGTCGTGGAGTTGCGGAAACCAGCCCGAGTTACATACNTGGAGTTGCGGAAACCAGCCCGAGTTACATATACATATATTGCACACGAAGGGTTCCGTACCATAAGCCGAAAAACACATGTTTTAGTTTTTTTTTTAAATTTTATTTTATTTTTTGTTGTTATCGCGGCAACAGCAATACATCATCTGTGAAAATTTCATCTGTCTAGCTATCACGGTTCATGAGATACAGCCTGGTGACAGACGGACGGAAACCTAAAAAGATCACTTAAAGTTAAGTAAGTACCTATTTACTACTATGTAGCCTGTGTGTGTGTGTGTTTTTCATACGTTTCAAACATTAACACCTTTAACAATAGTGACAAATATTACGACTATTAGAACGATATATAACATTTCTGGCGGGGGCTTCCCCGCGTCGACACTATTATTGTTTGCGTACGTTATCCTGTAATCTTTATTAATATCATATTCATATTTATAAGTTTATTATTTTAGCATAATACATATGTATTTTATTACTATTTTATATTTTATTTGAATACTCTTTCCGAAACGTTAAAATTCTATTTTAAATTTTATTTTTATTTATTTGTACACCTACCATAGTAGATATAGTCTTAGCCCATGTACCACTATTGTATATAAAGTATAAATAAATAACAAAGATCGCATGTTCGCGCAATGATCGCTTTGTAATAGGAGGACGCGCATCTAGACTATATTGGAATCTTATTGGGATTGTATTGCTGCAAAAAGTCACCGTGAGCACCTCCCACACAAACATACCTTCAGTATACTTCTCAATACTCCTATTGAAGTCTCCAACTTTGAACGCCTCATTGCCCGCCTTCTTCAACTCTTCAGCAATGATCCTCCGTTCCTCCTTCTGGTCGTCCGTGAGGTCTACCTCTGCATCCTTTAACGACTCCTCATCGATGTCTGAGTCGCTGTCTTCTTTGGCTCCGGTGTCTTTCTCCGCATAATCTTTGTCTAGATCATGGTCTTCCGTTGATTCGGAATGTGTTGATGTTTCTAAAAAGGGAGTGGTTTCAGGTGACAGATGTAGAAAATACTATAATTATACTGTCGATTACAATTGAAAATTATTTGAGGAGGGTTGAAATGCACGTAACTAAAAGAGTTATGAATATAAATGTGGATGGATGGACAGGGAGAGGGAGGCCAAAGAAAAAATGGATGGATTGTGTTAAGAGTGATACGAAAGAAAAGGGAGTTAGTGATAGCGTGACGGTTGACAAGACAGAATGGAAGAAAAAAAACGTGTTGCGCGAACCCGAGTAACATGGGATAAGGGCAGGAGAAGGGCAGGAAGATGATGATTGATCAATGGCAGAAACACAACTTCCTCAACTTACTTAAAAAAAATTGTTGGATAAATTTTTATTATGATTTGAAGAACCCTGATTGAGACTACATGCCAGGGAAAATTTGTTGAACAGGTTGTTAGAATATGTACGATGTGGGTTAGTGAGTATAAACATCACTTTTTTTAATTGATGGGTATTTTGAAGACATGAAAAAAATGTAAGTATGACTCTAGGCAACTTTTTTGGACCCGCTGAAGATTGTAAGAACATTATATTTTCATAGTATAGACTCAATTTATTTAGCATTATATAATTTCATGCATTAACGGCACATGTGTGTTATTTTTTTTTTTCTTTGACTTGAATGTGCACTGGTGGTTGGATGAGTAATGCTCACTCAAAAGTCTAGCTGATGGTGGCGCATGTGTTGGATCATTTGAATATTCAATATGGTTGAGCCGAATGGTGCTGAGGCGTGCGTCATGTTCGTGAACGGACGCCGTCGGGTGAGACTGGTCATCTCTCAGCTGCCATGGTTTATTTTATTGATTTGTTATTTGAATCGTTGTTTTTCCTACTTCGGATTCTTTTATCGTGAATTTTTTTCTATATTGTTCTCAAATACATATATTAAACATACATAATATGTTTAATTTCAACAAGAATTATGTAACCAAAACATTGTAAAACAAAAATGATTTAAAAGAGTGTCCGTGGAGTTTCTTCTCCATAGAGATCTATGCTTTGGAATGTGCAAATAGCTTCATCTCTTTTGACTGACCAACTTTGACAATTCAAAAGTGCCTGTAAATGGTTTAATTGAAATAAATAATTTGAGTTTGAGTAAGTGAGCTTTAGATATCCCAACCGCCTCCAAGATAACACTGGTACACAACAGCATCTGGTTGGGCTGAAAAGTGACTCCAACAAAGTTAGGAAAAGGCTTGGTTGACACACTAACATGATTGGTCATAAGACCACCACCAGGGAACCTTCCAGTGGAAGGAAATGATGAAATTGGATATAATTTCATGAAACTTGAAGCATTGCATGTTTTTCAAGTATTGCTGTTTTGGCATACAAGAAGAGGGCGTAATTTAGTCGTAATTCAGTATAGTTCGAATATCTTATTAGTCGTAATTAGCATTGAATGATTAACATTTTCTTTTAAGACTACGCCCAAATTAAGATGCAATAAAAAGACATACCGCTAGTGTGGGGGGCGTCTCCGCTAGCCTTTGGGAAGTCTTCAGCGCTTGTGCCAGGACTTATAACAAATTCTTCAACGGATTCGTCTGTTTTCAAAGATGTTTTCAAATCTTTTGTTAATTCATCTATAACTTCTTCATTGGCTGGACCCGTACTTTTTAACCTCTCCGACATTTTTAATTATGTTCTCAATATCACGGAAGTAGTAGTATTATTGATATTTAAGATTTAGAATTCAAGGAAATACGGAAAAATGAGGAAATCTCGAATATTTTGACTATACAAATGTACGATCAACGATGGTAATTTTGACAGTTGTCCGGAAACGCGTTCCAGATTAGCTGCCTCGGAAATGTTGTATTAAATTTCTCGAACAGTCCATGAATGTTCTACCTTTTCAAAACTGATACATAGCTGTTCAAATAATACATAATTTATGTTTTCGTGTCTGCGTCTGGGTGCTTCTAGCGGAGCTCCACATCGGTGACAACTGATAATGCAATAAAGCTGTCGACCGCCTCGGACACCATGGCCTGTCCACAAGTGTTGACAACCTTGCGACATCCCATTTTCTTAGCTCGGCGGGTTGCGCAGTAGCTGCAAGAGCAGAAAATCTCAAACGGCGCAAATATAACAACCTAATTGGGAGTTTTAAACTTAGCCGTTTGGGGTTGTAAAGCATTAGACCCATGGGGTACGAGTGCGCATAGAGTCTTTTGGGACATCAGAAAACAACTTGTCTACTGGACTGTTCACGTGATCAGGCTCGGGTTTTTCTTCGGCCAAAGAATCAGCATTACCGTTCAACGCGGCAATGCTGCCAGTGTTCTGGGTTCTGGATATGTTAGTCTAGGTACCTTTGCACTTGACAGCGATGTAGATGAAATTTTTGATGTCCAAATGATTTATTTTGTTATATACGCGTACATAATTTTGTGATTATTAGTTGTTTCTTAGTATAAACTCTAATTAAATGTCAAAATCATAAAAAATGGCATTGGAAACTCAATAATAAAAGCAAAAATGTATGTTTCGTATTTTCTTTTTGTTGAAAGCCTATTTTGGCCTTATGCTAAGTATATAAACATTTACTCAATGGGTGGTCTGGAACACATTGTGTTTTTTTTATGTAGATTCAGACCAAAGAACTTTTACGTGAATCCCACAAAGTTTAGTTTAGTTATCTAGTTTAGTTATATAACTTTAAAAAGCTGAAGCACTAAAAAAATGTTTTTGAAATCATCTGATTGAAAGTAATGCTTTTTTTTTAATTAATTTTTTGCTTGACAAATAAACATTTTATCTGAAAAAAAAAAACTAAACGTAAGTCCAACGTCAAAACGTCAACGTCAGGAGTTTTAAGTTGACGGGAGGACATAAATTTTTTTTGGCTATTTTCATTGTTCGTCGTTTGTTCTTCAATGTTCTATCAAAAACTTTTTTTTGTTAATTTTTAGTTTCTTTTTTTTAATAAAAAAATTACCTTAACTTGGCGGGGAAAAACGAACACAAAAAATTGTGATAGAACATAAGAACAATCGATGAACAATTGAAATACCCAATTTTTTTTTTAATGACGTCCCCCCGAAAAACGATACAATTTTTTTTTGCTAGAACAATAAAGAACAATCGACGAACAAACAAATAGCCAAAAAAAATTAATTGATGTTCACCCGCCAACTTAAGAGTGTTAACGTCAGCTGTTCTAATTTTCCTTTCCACTCAGTCCAATCTTTGCGTTGAGCTGTCTCAAGTCTTGTCAAATAGAAGCAGATATGTTCAGAGTTTCAGACTACAGGTTTAATTATACATTTTCTTAACCATACTTTATTTTAAAATATAAAGAAGCAGATACTGTAATCAGGCTAACCCCGTTTCAACATCTTAGAAGTTGACATCCAAATTTTAATTCGAATTTTCAATGTCAGGAACGGAACGTATTGTGTAACCTAAAATAATTCTAACAAGGTCAAGAATAAATTTAAAAATTATCATATTTTATAATCTTATATCTGTGAGACGCTATCTCGCTGAATTACTCAATATTCAGTCGTGTAACGGGCAGTGATTCAGCGTTTTTAACAGTCCTGTGGCTTAGAAAAAAGACAAAATGTTACGAAATTTTGTGAAAAGTTTGTCTGCACGAAATCTACGTTGTTCGATGAAGAACAACGGTGTTACTTCGAGTTTCGTTAATCGGAGGAGCATTGCGCCTTTATCGACGACTGAACCAGCGCTAAAGGAGGAGAAGTAAGTCGTTTTTTTGCATGATAAATCAATACCACGTAATTTACATCGTAAGGTTAATTTTTTTTCTATATACCGTTAGGTTAATAGAAAAAAACGAAGGTTGGTGAGAATGTGTCTCTGTGAATCTTACCTTCAGCGTTTAGCCACAACATGAAAAAGCGACAGAAATTTAAAGAATGGACTCTTGAATTTTTCGTAGTGTGAATCTGGCTTGAAAATTATCCTAAACTATACTCTATCCGTTTAGGTAGTTAACTAAAGGTAAACAATCTTGATGTGTCTTTTTACACAAATTCATATTAAACAAATAAACTACTTTTCAAACTTATGGTTCAATTGATTTAGTATTCGTTACTGTTGTATTTACTTTGGTTTTTACTTGCATTTTATTTTTAAACTGAGTTTTTAAGTAAAAAGTTACATCAAGATTGTTTACCTTTAGTTAACTACCTAAACGGATAGAGTATAGTTTTTTCCTGTTGGCTATCCACACGAACTGCATTTCACTGAGATAAAAAACTGGTCTACTAACTTCTATTTAAAGCTCTTAACATTGGTAATTTGTTTTGGTGTACAATCAACAGTAGAATAAAAGTATTTATTTATGGTACTCACTTATAGTTTAGCTTACTATCAGGGTTGAAATAAGATCAGTACATACCTGTGCGCAAATCAAATCAAAAGTCATTTATTCAAATTAGACTGAGTGCCAGTACTTTTTGAACATGAAAGTACTACATAAAGACAGTCCCCCAAAACGCCCCCCCGTCACCACTTTTTAGCTGGGAAGACAGTGAAGTGGCGCAACAAACTCCTCAGCAACCAGCAGGTTTGCAACCTTAGGATGTTACCACACCAATTGATTGATTGTCGATTTATGCCCATGATAGACATCTCTTGACGTTGAATGATTGGTGCGCGTGCGGTAGCTTTGGCTGATCAACAGATACTAGGTGATAAACAATTGATTGACCGCTGATCGATACCATCGATCGATGTTAATCGATTGCTGTGGTAACTTTGACTGATCGAAGAAAGAAGTAGAAACCTATTGATCGCCGTCGACTAATTCATTCTACCATATATTGATGGCATTGATCGACGTCGACTAATCCATTCTACCATCGATCGATGGCATCGAGCGACGATCGACTGATTGGTGTGGTTTTTAATACCCTTACACCTAAAAATTGTTTTTTTTTGTACTACACTATGTTTGTAGTGGAGATGGATTCCTGGTATGAACTTAATAATATTGTTATCTCTAATAGATACTTGACAGACCAAGTTATTATCAAATTCAAAGGTTTATTAGCACATGACAACATAAATACAAATAATTTTACTGACCAAAATAGATTGAAGTGGTTTATTTGTGTTAATAATATATTATACATGTGGATTCACTTCATGTTCAAAACAATATTAGTTTTAAAAGAGTGTCCTTGGAGTTTCTTGCACGTTCTTCTCCATAGAGATCTACCCTTTGACACGTGCAAATAGCTTCATGTTTTTGGCCGACCGACCTTGACAATTCAAAAGTGCCTGTAAATGGTCTAATTGAAATAAATGCCTTGATTTTTTTTTTGTTATTTCTGGTATACCGGTATTTCCGTTTAGACTGGATCCTACTCATCCTTGATCCTTGATTCCATTGTGAAGCGATACAAGAGGATCCTCGGCCATGATAGGCTCGTCAAGTCGAAGCTCCAAAGTCTTGAGCATCGACGCCGAGTTGCTAGCCTGTCGGTTTTCTATCGGTTGTATTTTGGGGAGTGTGCGACGGAATTGCATAGTTTAATTCCGCCAAGCCCGTTCCATCATCGGACCACAAGACGTACGGCGATGCGCCACCCGTACATGGTGGACATCCCACCCGCCGCCCTGTCCAGGCTATCCACCTACCTTTTCCCCCGAACTAATTACTCCCAAAACGTTTTGGGAACACATTCATTGTGCGTACAGCTAAGGAGTGGAATTCCCAGCCAGAGTCTGTGTTTCCTGATAGCTACAACCTGGGAGTCTTTAAGTCAAGAGTGAATAGGTTACTTCTAGGCAAGCGTGTTCCTTCTTCGACCACATCATCGCTTACCATCAGGTGAGATTGTGGTCAAACGCGTGCCTATCAATGGTACTACACACAGTCTAATTTGAACAAATTTAAAACTCATGGCCACTATCAGACCTTCACAACGAAATGACTGAATATTACCGACATTGTAAGGTCAAATTAATTGTCAGACTTTCTGGCTCTTGGCTACCCATAATGACTGACATCTAAACTAATAATAAAGCGGATGAGTTTGTTTGTTCGAACGCGCTAATCTCTGGTACTACCAGTCGGATTTGGAAAATTCTTTTTGTATATGATAGCCACATTCATGAGGAAGGCTATACGGGAACGGGAAATTCCTATGGGAACGGGATATGCTCGTACGAAGTCTCGGGCAAAAGCTAGTAGGTAATATACCTACCTTCACGCTTATGTGTCCTGATAGTGTGGGAAGAGGTGTGTTGAAATCAATAATTTCGCCAGTTGTCTAAAACAAGGTTTTTTACTACTTCGTTTTTGTGTTTTTTAGAAGAGATAAAGTAGGTATATCTGATTTTTAGAGGGTAACAGCAGAGAACAAATTTATGAAAAGAGTACTTACTTTTTTAGTGTTCCATACCCGAAGAGTAACTAACGGAACCCTAGTACTAAGCCTCCGCTGCCCGTCCGTTCGTCTGTCAGCGGGCTGAATCTCAAGTAGAAGAAAAGAATAGGTAGACGGTTGAAATTTTCACAGAGTGTGTATTTCTATTGCCGCTATAACAACAAATAAAAGAAACTTTTTTTTTTCGGTTTATGGTACGGAAGCCTTCGTGTGAGAGACCGACTCGCAATTGGCCAATTTTTTTAACAATAATTCTGCATTTGCTCGTCATCAATTTAGCCCTGTTTTTAAAAGACAGATTCTCTCACTAAAATGATAGGAGTTCATTCAATTAATCAAAGTCAAATAGAGTACTTTAGCGTCCTCTATTTTTTTTGTAGATTATAAAATACAGCTAAGTGAAATAAAGTACAAAGCTCTATATTAGAGAACTGTTGGCAAACCAACTTCTGTGGCCAATCATTCAGGAGTTAATGAAAGCCGTCGTGTAGCTTAAGGCGAATATTATTCCAAGAGAACATACTCCCGGAGTGAAAAGTATCGTATGGCCTAATTATTTCCACAATATGGACTACCCTACTATGAAGTCTTAAGGGAGCGTTCAATTATTACGTAACGCAATTTTTGAATATTCTTGACCCTCCCTCTCTCCATGTCGAACATTTTTACCTAAAAGTCACAATTATGTCTCTACTAGTCTCATGTAACCTACTTTTTAAAATTAATAATATCTGTCAAGAAAAATACTGACGTTTAATTTTTGTTTGGCTAAATAACTACTGTTTAGTGACTGTGTAACTCGAAAATATGTTTAATGACCTAGGTTTAAATAAAAAAATTACTATTTTACGTTACACGTTATTCGAACACCCCTTCCGCCTCTGTAACGCATCGTAATGTTTACAAGACCCCCTCTTCCCCAATTGCGTAACGTTAAGGCCCCCTAATGTATACCCTCGATCCCGACAGGGAATTTCACTCCTTAGCGTAAATAGATTATAGATGGCTCAGCTAAATACCAACTTGTCGCGCTTGACTCGGTGGAACGCAGAGGCTAAGAGCCTCATTGGCGACGTAAAACTGGTGGATGCCAAACTTCACAGCTTGGCTCATCGCCGCAAGGTTGCCTGCTTGTCGGTCTTCTACAGATTGTACTTCGGGGAGAGTNCTAACGCATCGTAACGTTTTACAAGACCCCACCTCCCCCCCAAATTGCGTTACGTAATACTTGAACGCCCCCTAAAACGATCATGATTCCGCTCTAAGAGGGAGACGGAGCTATACATAGCAAATAGCACTATCCCTTTTACATCATCGGAATAAGGAATATTCATGCAGTTTTTTTATTTGCAAAATGAAATACTTATTGGCTCTAGTAAACAATTATGAAATAATTTTTAAAATACCTTCAACAGCGAGAAAGTTATATAGCTTCAAAGATGCCAATTAGAAAGAGAAGTCCGATACGAACTGTGACGTCAAATACCATGTCGCCTATGGCAAATCTCCCCTTTGGGGAAGGCATATGTCCAGCAGTGTACGTTTATCGGCTGATATGATGTTTTAATATAGATGGATTGATAATATTTTCTATTCTTTCCAGAGTAAAAATCATCTTCGTCCTATACGACGGCCAGCGTTTAGAGACACAAGCTAAAGTTGGCGACACACTTCTCGACGTGGTCGTCAACAACGACCTTAACATCGAGGGTTACGGCGCGTGTGAAGGCACCCTTACGTGTTCCACATGCCATGTTGTGCTGAAACAGGAAGATTTTGACAGGTAAGTCTAATACAACTATCGAGGTATGTGGAACAGGGAGTAAAGTCCCGCAAACTTCCATTGAAATGGGAGGATCCTCCGACCGGACGGGTGTTGTGTCTGGTGGGCAACTGCCCGATGGTTGATGGCTGATATTTGGGCTGTTGTAAAGGATTTTTCAACAAAAACTTTGTTTTTTAAAACAAAATAAAACAAAGAATTTAGATGAGGATGATTCAAATTTTATTGTATGTTAAGCAATGCTTGAAGGTTGTTCTGTGGATGGGTGATCTTAACATACCGAGACTCCTCCGTGCCTCGGAAAGCACGTTAAGCCGTTGGTCCCGGCTGTCATTTGTAGATCTTTGGCAGTCGTTACGGATAGTCAGAAGCCAGATAATCTGACACCAGTCTTTCCAAGGAGTACCGTGTTACCCAGTTGATGGGTTGTGGAAGGTTGGTAGGCAGCTGCTCCACGTAAAATACTGGTATTCAGCTGAATCCGGTTTGACTGGAAGCCGACCCCAATTTAATTGGGAAAAGGCTAGGCAGATGATGATGATTCTAATTTGATTGTATTAAAGCGAGTAAGGTTTGGCAATTATGTATGAAAAATGATATCTGGCAAATGTCCACCACGACCACGCTGACACGCTCGACGTCCGATGTCCGAGATCCGTCATCCGTTCTTTTGATGGGCTCCGGGGATTTTGCTTGTTCGGATGAACCGCTAAACCGGTGCCTCATTCAGGAGTACATTTACTTAATACAAATATATAAAACACTACAAAGAAAATAATTGAAAAATGTATCTTCATGCCGTCGTAATTTAGCATTTACGTTGTACATATATTGTACGGTTACACCCTGTATTTTGTACGGATCTATTCAAATAAATAAATATTGACGACGCACTGGCACGAAGTGACGTTAGAAAATTAACAGTTCTGTATATTTGGTTAGTCTAAATAAACATTGCATTATGCATTCCTGACGTGGACCTGAATAGGACCGGATTTGAATATTACAACAAAAAAAATAAACCGGCCAAGTGCGTGTCGGGAGTCGCTCACGAAGGGTTCCGTACCATTATCTATGAAAACGGCAAAAAAAATGACGTTTCATGTATGGAAGCCCCCTTAAATATTTATTTTTATTCTGTTTTTAGTATTTGTTGTTATAGCGGCAACAGAAATATATCATCTGTGAAAATTTCAACTGTGTAACTATTACGGTTCATGAGATACAGCCTGGTGACAGACGGATAGCGAAGTCTTAGTAATAGGGTCCCGTTTTACCCTTTGGTTACGGAACCCTAAAAATATTAAGTAATGCACCCTCGCTTTGAAAAAACAACCTTAATGCTCTAAAAACACTGTTTTTTGTAAACAGCACAACGTTTTTGAAAAAATATTATTTGGGTCGCTAAGTCCGTGAATAGTTCAATGCAATATTGACGGATGCACTAATAAAAAAAATTAAAAATAATCTTTTAATTCACAGAGTCCATTAATTGGTTAGTAAACAAAAACTTACTAAACGTGTGTTAGTTAAGTTTAGTTTAAATAAACATTGCATTATACATTCCTGACGTGGACTCGACTAGGACCGGATTTGAATAATACAACAAAAAAAATAATTAAGCAATGCACCCTCGCTTTGAAAAAACAAGCTTAAAAAACTGGCCTGTTGGTCGAGTGGTTAGTGACCCTGACTGCTAAACCGGAGGTCGTGGGTTCGATTCCCACCCAGGACAAATCTGTGTATGATGAGCATGATCATTTGTTCTGTGTCTGGGTGTAATTTGTGTATAATATGTATGTATTTAGAAATATATAAGTATGTTTATCAGTTGTCTGGTTGCCATAGTACAGGCTCTGCCTAGTTTGGGATCGGATGACCGTGTGTGAGTTGTCCCAGGATATATTATTATATATTATATATTATTAAAGCACGTTTTTGAAAAAATATTATTTGGGTCGCTAAGTTCGTGAATAGAATTGAGAGAATTATTGTCAGATAAAAGAAAGAAAGAAAAATGTTTATTTGGGACTCGCACAAGACAAACAAACCAGTAAAATAAAATTAATAACTAAACAGTATAATAAAATAATTATCTGTGCGAGGCCAAAATGGTCCCTATCTCAGCTTATGCTGCGATATCTAAAGGTGCCAGGTGCACTTATAGGCCGAATTCTGTATCTTTGGTTATTTTAAATAAACATTGCATTATGCATTCCTGACTCAACTTGGACCGGATTTGAATATTACAACAAAAAAATTTAAGTAATGCAACCACCCTCGCTTTGAACACATTTAAAAAAATACTGTTTTTTGTAAACAGCACGGGATTGAAAAAATATTATTTGGGTCGCTAAGTCTGTGAAGAGAATTCAATGCATTATTGTCAGAATCACTTTTAGGGCGAGGCCAAACGGTCGTAATTTTTTGAGTTGTGGTTTCATACTAAAGTCCTGTTAATGCCACATGGCGACGCAAAATGAGTTTGGCCTCACTCTTAAAATAATTTAGCTCAAAGACACTTATTCCATAAGATAAACTGACAATAGGGAATATGCATGAAAAATATATTTATTATCTATACACTTTATCTGAAAATATACAAAAATATATTACTAACAGTGAAATTAGAATCAAAATTGATCGAAAAACAAACGAGATATGTCTATTTTAAACAAATATATCTGTCTCTCTCGCGGAGACGCCGTTTCCTATGGCAGCTGTATTTGACGTCAGAGTTCGTATCGGACTTTGAAGCTTCATAACTTCATCGCTGATGAAGGTATTTAAAAAAATATTTCATTATTGTTTACTAGAGCTAATAAATTTTTCATTTTGCAAATAAAAAAAATGCATGCATATTCCCTATTACGAATATGCTGAAGATAGATGATAGAAGCCAGCAAGTTTGTAAACCAGTCTTATAATATCTCTGAAATTTACCTTTTTAGTGCAGTTGTGAAACACACTTAATTGTTGGCTTATCTATCTATCTAATACTTTTAAACGAACAATTCTTGTAAATATAGTCAAAGCCAAACGTTTATTTCAATAAGGCGATTAAACAGCACTTTTGAACGTCGTAAAATAATATAATAATAGTATTACATTAATAAAGTGACTCTACTGTCCATTCGGAAAGGTAGATTCTTGAGGAGAAGAACGGACAAGAAACTCCATAGTTACTCTTTT
Source organism: Mamestra configurata (assembly GCA_002192655.3). NCBI lineage: Eukaryota > Metazoa > Arthropoda > Insecta > Lepidoptera > Noctuidae > Mamestra > Mamestra configurata. The sequence goes on from NDFZ01005315.1 coordinate 13,087, forward strand.
CAAATAATGGTTTTACAAAATTTGGTATAAAAAAATTAATTTAATATTATGTGAGGACAATGCACCCAGAGTATGCTACTTATAGGAACAAAGTATTACTAGCAGAGGTAAACTTCTTCATTTTCTAAATAAATTTAGGTAAATGGTACTCACATATTTACAAATATTAGAACCATTAATTAAGCAGTGTGTGAGTTAACTGAAAAAAAACACAAAAAGAAACAGTATATCTATAAAATTAATACATAAATCAACCAGTTTGATTTTGTCTACACCCTTGATTGTCCTATGGAGCAGGACCAGCATGTTTCCAAGCATTCTTATCCTGATAGGTTTAAGAACTTATAGGTTTAAGAACAACTTTATTTCTCATAATGAATTGCATACATAATAGTCCAGTCATTATAGTAAGTTCACCGTATAAATCCCAGGTATAATTTTTGACGTAGTGGAAAATTTTGAAATTTACAAATTTTAAAGAAGATGCACTTCATTATTTTCAATTTAAAATGTCATTAGTGTAAATGGGAATATAATTATATTATGATTTAAGTTTTTCCCTTAATTATTTTTTAATTTTAGGAAACGGTTATCAGTATTATTAAATAGATATAGATTTAATGCATGAAGAAAATGATAAAATGTAATATAATAGTTAATAAAAATAGACAAATATTTATAATCATTGATTTATCGATAGTTCATCAACTGTATATGGCGCGTTTTCGACCGGAGGCACCGGTTGACCTGAAGTGATGCTGTGACCGCGCGCTCTCCGCCCTCTATCTCGAAAACGGTTCACCGTATAAAAAAAAATTAAACAAAATTTGTAGAGAATTTTGTATTCTACAATATTGTTAGTAAATACAAATAGCAAAAAACTCATAGGAAATGAGATATTTACAAAAAAAAAACGCAAAAAAACGATTTTTGTGACCTTTGACCTTGAAATTTAATAGTTGCGTACACCATACCATATGTAGGTTTTGAGACAACTTTTATGGTGTCAATTTTTTTAAGTATTTACAGACTTACAGCTGGGTATCTCGAATTCCGAGATTCTTACCCAATTTAAGCTTAAATGACTGGACTATAATTAACTTACTGATAAACAATATCTAAAACTATCTTTATTATTGCTTTTGATTATTATTCCTTGTATGTATAATTATAATTTCAGTAAGTTATAAATATGTTATGTAAGCCGTTTTTTAGTGCATGTGGTGTTAACCTGTAATTAGTTGTTGCACTTGAATATGTTACTCTAGTTATTAAATCGGAAATGTATTTAGTGTAAACAATTGTTGGTTAACCTAAATAAATAAATAAAAAAAAGATAAAAAAATAAAAAAAACTAAGATTAATAATTAGAGCGCACAGATGTACGTATATCGAATAACAAAGAAAAAACAAAAATGTGGGTAAACTGATAACATAAACTTGATCGTACGTTAACCAAACACAACATGGATGTATGAATTTGATTTTACTAGATGTGGCATGATGGTATGATTACTTGGGAGATTGTAAACTCTCGATAAATTGTCAACTGAACATTTGGAATACTATTTTCCACATCAAAATTTGATAGTCTATAACCTCGCGGACATTCCGAGAAATTGTGGACTGACATAAAATGGCGACCAATCATAATGTGACGATAATGTGACCCCACAAATTAACTCTCCCCCCCCAAATAATCGTCATCACCATTTGTGCTGCAAGTTTTTTTTATTCAGGAATGCTCTTACATCTCACTTACAAACATGGGCCCCAACTTGGAAAGATTTCATTTGATCATTCAAACATAAGAAATATAAGTAATTTTGTTGAGTTATACAGAAAATCTCGAAAACTAAGAGAGTGCTGAATGCAAGAGCGTCGAGCAAAGCGAGCTCGAAAATTTTGAACACCCCACCTTAGACAGGTTTCATTGCATGAAACGTTTAGAGGTGACATCCGAGAGTGACAAAAACAGTCAACGAACGGCCGATTGTCACCCCTAAACAGGTGTCAACTGCGGCGGGCCGCCCCCCTGCCCCCCTTGCCACGCTACTGGTAAGATAAGAAGTAGCATTATAGTAGTAAGATTTTATCTCTCTTTCCCCAGATTACCAGAAGAAGCATGTGACGAAGAACGTGACATGTTGGACCTAGCATACGGCCTGACTGACACGTCGCGGCTCGGCTGCCAGATAACACTGACCAAAGACATGGACGGGCTAGAAATCAAGATTCCAGAGACAATCAACGACGCCAGAAGTTGATGGATAGGGGCGTTTAGTCTATGCGGGCTTGAGGTTTAAGAGATTTTTGCAGCAAAAATGTAGTATTGTTTTTAAAGTTGACTGTTTGTCAACAGTTGGACGACTGTGGGAAACCTTCGGCAACTATTGCCGCCTGGCCGGGCAGTTGCGGAGAAAAATGACCATGTATTTGCGCATGATCGCAATATTGACTTTCGTGAGAAGAAAAATCGTTAGGGTTCCGTACTAAAATTCGTAAAAACCTCGTGTTGTGACTTCGTTTTATGCAAAAATTATATTTGCTTGCAGAAATCCCTTAAATTTAAAGTTCTAATAATAACTCATAGTGGCGAATTTTGGCTATACCGACTTTCTTATTAAGTATTAAATAAATATTGGAGGTCAGTATGTAGCTAGTATATTGCCCTGGGGTACCTATAAGTTAAAAGATGTTGATATTTTTGGGAAATAAGAATAAATCTGCGAAATTTCTCTTTTTAAATACAAAGTGACATTTTCTATTCTGAATACACTGTGACTTTTTCCAAAGTCAAAGTGATTAAAACACTAAATGCGGCAGAAAAAATCTTTTAAACATTTCATAATAAATTTGCCAAAAATATGAGCATAAATAATAATAAAATATTGTTTTCTTTAAGTAGGTACTTCATAGATAGTTGACTATAAAAATATATTTTTATTTTTACAAAATTTATAATAATAAAAAAGATGTATAAAGATGTGAGTAATAGCTATTTATATAAATATATATTTGCAGTTTTTATGATGCAGGGTCAATTGTATAGTCGGAGCTATTATATTTTTTATCGTTTTACGTTTGAAATTCAAAATTGACTTAGGGCCGATTTTTTTGACAAATTTTGCCCCAGCGGAATAAAAATGCATCCATATATTTCTATTCTTCAGTTAAAAATGGCTTACTTTGAAAAATAGGTCCTAAAGCCCAATTTGTTGTATGAAAATTATCGCTCAATTAATGTAAAAAAGGGGTGTCGAGTCTTCCATAGAGTATCGTGTTGCCCAGTTACTGGGTTGTAGAGGCAGATAGGCAGTCGCTCTATGTAAAATACTAGTACTCAGCTGCGTGCTAGACTGGAAGCCTGTCGGGGAAAAAGCTAGGCAAATTGCTATTTGCAAAGAATTGACTGTGTTAAAATTGGCACTACTTTTATTACTGTGATTCATTAATTTCGTTTTTTTTTTTTTTAATGGTGCCCCACCTTTGGTCCCATATTTAAATGTGAAAATATAGTTTTATATCCTTTTTGATAGTTTTTTTAGAACATTTATTTTTCATTCGTTTGTAAGAAACAAAATTGTGTCTGTTTTTAGCATAAATCGCCAAAACTACTTTTTAAAAGTACACATATTTATGAAGTTATTCGAAGTTTAACTTTGACTTTAGTTTAATTTTAACTAAGAGGCAGCTCATTTGTTTAAAACTCTGACAGTAAATTCAAAGTGAATTTGTAAAGAAAAATTTAACTGGTATATTTTTACCTAAAAGGAATCCAGAATATCTTGGTATCTTCTATAGTTTGTAATACAAACCATTACTATCCCGGGCAATTATTGAGAATAACGCCCCCTCAAAGAGAGATAGCCTGATCCCTATATTTTGAGTAATTTCCTCCACTCGAATTATTAACCTCCCTAAAAACAAGTTGACAATTACAGCTTTTTATTTATTGACATAAACCGAGGGTTCTTTTCCGTTGCCATGGCGACTAAGCCGACTGGAGTTGAGGAAGTTTCCTTCAAAACGACTAAGAATATAGGTGTATGCATACCAAGGTAAACTAAGCATATTGTAGAAAATACATTTCAAAGACTGAAAAGTCAAAAATGGTGATGGATTCCATCCTGCACCTACCTATTTGTATATTTGTAATAATAACATCCAGTTTCTGCAAACAAAATTATCGATAAAATAATATGACCAATTTAATAATTAGACTTGTGTTTAATTTGTGACACGTCGATAATATCGTTTGAGAAACCGGTTGTTAGTCTGTTTTATCGCTGTTCACTGCTAGACTTACGCATTCCCCAAATATCCAGGTAGGTATCCTTTAGTATTACAATACTAGAGGAGCTCGTAGCTAAATTATACCAGCCGCACGGGTCGATCTTCAAGGTTAAGCAACACTTGCCGGGGTCAGTTTGTGGATGGGTGACCATTTTAACATACCGAGATTCCAGTCGGATAGGTAGTCGCTCCGTGTTAAATACTGGTATTCAGCAGCATCTGGTTAGGCTGGTATAGCCGACCTCAATATTTATATAGTTCATCATCATATCAGCCGAAAGACGTCCACTGCTGGACATAGGCCTCCCCCAAGTGTCGTCACAAGAATCGGTGCTGCGCATTCGCATCTCTCGACTTACCAGGTCATTGGTCCACCTTGTGGGAGGCCTTCCAACGCTGCGTCTTCCGGTACGCGGTCGCTACTCCAGAACTTTTCGGCCCCATCGACCATCTGCTCTGAGAGCAAAGTGCCCTGCCCATTGCCACTTCAATTCGGCAATCCTTCGGGCAATGTCGGTAACTCTCCATTGCCCTTTGGGTAATGTCGGTAACTCTCCATTGCCCTTTGGGTAATGTCGGTAACTCTCCATTGCCCTTTGGGTAATGTCGGTAACTCTCCATTGCCCTTTGAGTGATTTTAAGCCTTCTGATGAGGCCCATTGTGAGAGTTTATATAGTTGGGGAAAGGCTAACACTGACAGCGATATAGCGTTGACAGGTATTGACCAGCAGGAGTCTTAAAAGGAATACGTAAATTAGATATAGGAAATTATGTTTTTGTTATTTTATATAGTAAATGAATTTATGAATAAATGCATTAAATCAGTGTTTCATCTTTTTTATTCGGCAACCCTTTGTTACTTTACATTGTGAATTTTTAAAGTGTGTATGCATGGCCAAATCCGGAACTATGAGGAATATTAAAAACACTTGCTGGGGAGTTTGTTGCGACACTTCTTCCCAGCTAAAACACTAGGAAGTGGTGACGGGCGGTTTTGGGGGACTGTCTTTATGTAGAACTTTGACGTTCAAAAAGTGCTGGCACTCAGCCTAATTTGAATAAATGACTTTTGATTTTGACTGAAAGGAGTCTCGAGTCAGATTTTGATGAAAACAAAGAATGCATCATTGGATTTTTGAAAAATCAGTTTTTCTAGCCAGGAAGCGAACCGGTTAATTTTTTTTTTCAAAATCTACCGTTTCTACTTTTTGTATTTTTCGATACTACTTATTGTTTCGGATTTTGTCATCCAAGCACACTTTAACCTTTTGAGCGCCATAGTCACGTATACATGACAAGCAAGCGCGTGCCCTGTAAGCCAAGCGTCACAAATATGTGACAAAAAGTACGGCGAATTTGTGGCTTGGCGTCGGGGGCACGCCGATGAGGTATTCCTCGAAGCGCTCCCGTTTTGAAACGCTCCCATCTAAGCGCTCCCGTTTTGTTCCTCCAAGCGCTCCCAAAATTAGCGTTTCGAGGAACGATTAAAAATATTAAAATTTATTTCCTCGAAGCGCTCCCATGATTAACTTTGATTTGAGATGGGACTATACTAACTGAAATTATCGATAATAACTAGGTAATAAGTAGAACACATTGTTATAATATACAACTAGCGGCCCGTCCCGGCTTCGCACGGGTTTGGTAATTATTTTCTTTTTTTTGTTTTATTGTAAATACTTTAGTCCACCAAATTATCCTATTTGTAATGGAGAATGTTACTTTGCCAAATCGCCTGAAAGTTTGTCATAATATAGCCTGTATGGATACAAGTTAACAACTTTTTGTTTCTCTCAAAAATACCCAGTAGTTTTTATTTTATAAGCATTTAAAGTTTCGAAAAATATTCAGTCGCGCTGGCAGACTCGCTAATGCGTATGACGTCACAGTACCGTGGCGTGGAGCTAGTCGCCAGTGGTACACACAAAGTACTCTTGTAATTATTAGATATGTAGGTCCTACTGCAATGTGATTATTATACGTATATAATTTATATTAAGTATATCTATGCGTTTGATTTATAACATCCTCTTTGAATACACAATAACATTGGTCCTTGCATACACATAAGAGTGCCGAAAGCAAAAAGATATTATTCTCTCAATTTCGTAATTTGGTTAAGCAAGTTCGATGTTGATGATGCACACATGAGTTTTTAAAAATAATAATTATCGATATAATTCATTACGTTTATTTCATGCTTTTCCCTATTTTTAAACGTGGGAGCGCTTCGAGGAAATAAATTTTAATATTTTTAATTATTCCTCGAAGCGCTCCTTTTGGGAGCGCTTGGAGGAACAAAACGGGAGCGTTTCAAAACGGGAGCGCTACGAGGAATACCTCACGCTGATGCGTTTATGCTCTGGCGTTCAAAAGGTTAAAAATTCAACAAAATGTAGGTACTGAACAGCTGATTTTTTTTTTGCGACTTCGGGGCGCCCTAACACTCGGTCCTGGACCACTTTATAAGTACCTTAGGCGCTACGCCACTGAGCAAAACCCCGTGCCCAGCCTAGGAATCGAACCCACATATGCTCAGCAGTTCCGCTTGCTAGCACTATTACAACGAAGCAGTTTAAATTAATTCAATTAATTCTTAATTTATTCAATAAAGCCTCAATTAATCAAATTTCGCGGTTAAGAGGCGATAAAGTGTCAAATTAAAAGATTGCAATACCAGAACCTAAACTAATTGTTTGCCCTAACTTCGGCTATTATTATAATAAAGTAATCAGTTTGCAATGTCGGGGAATTTTTTAAAGGGGTTTGTTAGTTTCAATCAGCCTATATATGTAGGTATAATAAATGTAGGTAAAATTTAAAAATGAAAAGTGTTTGTGATACGTACTAAACCTGGAAACAAAGCTCTCATTGGTCTTTTCAGACAAAACAAAGACCAATGAGGGGCAAGTTTCCAATTTAAATATCACACCAAAACAGATAAATTGTAGACCAGAGTGCTGATTGGTCGCCAACTCGCCAGTTTATGTCAGTCCACAATTTTGACGCGTAAAAAAGTATTCCGAATGTTCAGTTGACAATTTATCGAGAGTTTACAATATCTCAAGTTATTTTATAATCTTACGGTGTTGCTATTTTCCGGTGACATATTATACTTACCTACATGTGTTTTTAGGATGGGAAATCATCAAATGACTCCTTCCGCTCTGGGCGGAGTGGGACGGAGTGTCAGATTTATACTGACTGAAACCCACCCCTGTTCCTCCAAATGCTCTTTGCGTTCCAGGGCCGCGGTGACTCTTTCGAACAAATTCCGCAATCCTGGCAGGGTCCCCGTCAAGGCACGCGTGGAACAACACGCAGTCGACCCAGGCCTGGTTCTGATCGGACAGCGAGCCACCCAACGCTCGCCGTCCGCAGGCCCGCACAGTAAGTGGCCGGGAATCGCCCTGCGGCTTCCGACGCCCAGAGCGTCTTTCTGTTGCGGCCCGCCTTCTCCTTCACTAGCATTACTGCTTCGCAGCAGGATATTGTGAACCTAAAAGCAGTTCGCGTGTGTAGAAAAAAAACAACTAAAAATCTTATAATTTATGTAGCTTATGCCTGCGCCTTATGCCTTGGTCTTCTCTCTCTATCTATTGGGTATGGTTTCCGCACTTAGTCCTGATGTTGGGCCATTGTGCGTGAGCCATGGCGGCCGTCATTCCAACCAGCCAACCTCCCTCCAGAAGCAGATCAGTCCTCCTAGTATGTTCAGGATATCTATAGGATATATTTTGTAAATAAATTCGGTGTCCCTATTGTTAACGCCTGTGCACTCTAGGAGCACGTGGATACCGTCTACTCCTCCTCCATGCATGCTCTTAACAGAGGACTGCCCGTTATACCTATCATGTGGATATTTTGTTTAATGAGCAGTGTCCGGTGATGGTCCCCACTACCATTCCTATCCAGTCGCAAAAGGCGTCTGGTGCGCTTTGGTCTAAGTCCAGCCATGTGCCGAACCGAACGAATCCGTTCAGCTGTTAATGCGTGGAAAGGCAACAAACATGTAGCCAGTATTACTTTCGCATTTATATTATTAGTATAAAAAGTACGGATTATTATAGCCTTACTAACTAATTAATGTAATCCCTCCGCCTCTCCTCCACCTCCGCCTATCACATAACATTATTATACTTCACAAAAACATTGCTTAAGAATATCCGCGGACTGTAAGTTACAAATAACAATTATTTATTAAAAGTTTGAATTATATATCAAAATTAAAATAAAAAGTCATTTATTCAAATTAGGCTGAGTGCCAGCACTTTTTGAACGTCAAAGTTCTACATAAAGACAGACCCCCAAAACGCCCGCCCGTCACCACTTCCTAGTGTTTTAGCTGGGAAGAAGAAGTGGCGCAAGAAACTCCCCAGCAACACATCTGTCTGTTGAGTTATAAGAACTAGCATTTATATAAAGGTATATGTCACCGAAACATTGCAGATTTCGTAAGATTGTAATAAATCTTGATTAGAGTATAATTTTCGCGATAGCATAAGAAGTTTATTTTAATATTCGAAACTTTTTGTCGTCACTAATTGATTTTTTTATTTTATTTTTTGTTCCATAGTGAGGGCTTACTGCTGATATACGATCTACTGTGCCTACTTTATTTGATTGCAGACTTATTTGATACGTACCTACTAACATCTGTCTGGAACCCATCAAGATTTATTCACATGACTGGCTGCTACTCATGGTTTAATAACCAAATATAATGCAGAAAACTATATCAATAATAGTTTTTCTGGCAGTCATCGCAGGTAATAATTTAATATCATAACATGATAATTTAATATCATAACTTACTCGACAACAGCTAATTTTTTTTCGCGATTTGTGTTTGGTCCCAAAGTAAAAGTTGATAAAACATACTTAATTATCTTCTTTATCTTTATACATCTATACTAATATAAAGCTGAAGAGTTTGTTTGTTTGTTTGTTTGTTTGTTTGAACGCGCTAATCTCTGGAATTACTGGTCCGATTTGAATGATTCTTTCAGTGTTGGGTAGTCCATTTATCGAGGAAGGCTATAGGCTATATTTTTTTTTTTAAAAAATTAGGGATCCGTAATAAAATTGCTATTTCGTAACACAAGGTGTAAAATCAAAAACCTTTTTTTGCGTGCGCTGCAAAAACTATTGACAAAAGAACAAAATGATGTACTACGGGTTAGAAGATCCCATTAAGACCTACAAAAAAGTCCGCGAGAACATATATCTAGCTATCATGGTTTAATCACAATAACCCATTTTGTGTTCAAAATAATTATTAAATCGTCTAAAGAAAAAAAACTACGTTAAATACGTATCGTAATATTAATCTTTATCGAAATTAAGCATTATGTTATCAAGAGTATTTATGTAGAAGTAAAATACTTTTTGTTTCATCTCAATCGGATATTTCGTTTAAAAGTTATCACGTGTGTAAGATGTTAAGAGTTGGTACCTATTAATGAGTTATGGGCCATAGAGTTTTTTATCAACATAAAATCCTGTAATAATCTTTTTCGAAATATATTTGTTGATGATTGTAAGTATAAGATCTTTGAAGAGTATAATAAATACATTTCTAAAATAACTCTGCTAAGGAAATCCACGCGCGCATAATGTTTTGAACAGTTCTGAAGACATTGATAATTGCATTAACTTCGGTAATGGTAGTTGAAACTTCTAATACAATTAAAGGAGTTTTAATCTAATAGAATTGAAAAACGCCCCAATTTTTTGGGTAACGTAATTCCTCCAAACTCACGAGATTCAACGAATCCTAAATTTTGATTCTAATCTTGAAAATTAAAAGCAGAATATTTTTAGTATTTATTTCCTTTGGGCCAAGTTCTTTTGCAATTGTATTGAGTGCTTTTATCATTTGTATGCTCAGTATTCCACAATCACCAGTAAATTCTATAAAGTTCAATGAACTTATTTGATCTTTATTATGAACTTTATTATAGCAATACAGAATAAAGCGAAATAGTGATACAAAAGCGGCTTTCAAATAATTCTCAAAGAGATATTAAAAAGTGATCAAATTAACACAAAGGGCTCAAAACAGCTATTTTATAGGAACTAGCACTAACAAGTCTAAAGCAACTTGGGAGGTAACCAATTCTATGAAATTTAATATTCCTAAAATGATAGCAAGACATTTTAATGATTAGTTAATAGACTCAGTTCAATCGAATGCCGATAATTTGCGAATAATACTCAAACAGACACATCATCAGGATTATATATCTAATCTATCTAAACTAATATTATAAAGAGTAAAGATTAGTTAGTTTGTTTGTTTAGAATTAAGGTTGATAATGTACATGTAAACTACACTTCAAATTACTCAAATCGGACCTTTCGTTTTAAAGTTACGACGGGCATAAAAATGGTCTAAGTAAGAAAAATGTTACGGTTTGAGCGAACTGGGGAGAATCTTAACGCTTAGTCCGATGAAGCTGAAACACGGCATTAATGTTTTGGATAAAAAAAGAAAAATAACAAATATTTGGATTTTTCGATGCTCTAAGTAAGAAAAATGTTGCGGTTTGAGCTAACTGGGGAGAAACTTAATGCACGGCATTAATGTTTTGGATAAAAAATTAAGAATAACAAATATAAGGGGCGAAAAGGGTTGATGAATTTTTCAGGGGAGGACATTATTGCTTACTTCAATTTACGTGGAAATTGGAATGAACAAGCTAAAAGTGGGAAATTTGAAACAGATCTAACAATGTTTACATAGTCAACCTCTGGCGGGGTGAACGGGGTGAACTGGGTGGATAGTAGGCTGATCCTGAGACCGTTGAATGGATATCGTAGTGCTTAATTTTCCAAAACTTACCTTTAAAAAGGGTTTGAGGGGGCGTTGAAGTTTGTGGAGTACCTACTAAATCCGCGCGGACGAAGTCGCGGGCGAAGTGCTAGTTTATAATAAAATCGTAGACTTGCCGTGTCTGTTTGAATATTTTTGCATAAAAATAACAGATAATTATTAGGAAATAGACATTGATCACAAACATGCAGATTTTGACATTTTTGTCTGTTTACTGGTTTGTCTGTTCGTCTATATGTTTGTGGAAGCATCGCGCAAAAACCACCGATGGGATTAAAACTCTAGGTACTTAAAAATATTAAGTGTTATCCCGAGTAATATTTAGCGCTTATATCATCAAAATCGACCCACCAAATCAAAAGACATTGAATTTTTAAATTTAGTAAGTAACTAGAGAGCTAAGCGTCGCGCTAACTGACTCCTGGCGCCATCTATTGAGAAAAATAAATGCACGTAAGTATGAAAATGGCGCCAAACAAATGGTTAAGTTATTTTTGAAACTTTTAATACGTATCAAAATAAAAGTGACCATTTTAATGCCTTATCGTTAGTTATCGTTACATTTGGGGCGTTTATTTAACATCTTCCCCTGCCAAATAGTTTGTTACTGTTGTTGTTTGTTGTTTGTTGTTGTTGTTGTTGTTTGTTTGTTGTTTGTTGTTGTTGTTGTTGTTGTTGTTTGTTTGTTTGTTTGTTTGTTTGTTTGGTTGTTAGTTTACTACATTGTCGACAGATGGCGTTGCGCTGATGACACCTTTTTTTGATTGGAGGTGTTACGATTCTCTGTCGGAGTGTGACTGTCACACGATTTTTAACAGCTTTGTTGTTTGTAAGGGAAAACTTGGCAAAAATATAGATCCAAATCTATACTATCTATTACTTATATTATAGAGCCTCATCAGAAGGCTTAAAGTCACCCAATTAGCAATGGAGAGGGCAATGCTCGGAGTTTCCTTGCGTGATCGAATCGGAATGACGATATCCGCAAGAGAACCAAGGTTACCGTCATAGCCCGAAGGATTGCCAAAATGAAGTGGCAGTGGGCAGGGCACATTGCTCAGAGAACAGATGGTCGATGGGGCCGAAAAGTTCTTGAGTGGCGACCGCGTACCGGAAGACGCAGCGTTGGAAGGCCTCCCACAAAGTGGACCGATGACCTGGTGAGGATCGATGGTAACCGATGGATGCGAGACGCACAGGACCGGTTGTTGAGGCGACACTTGGGAGAGACGTATGTCTAGCAGTGGACGTCTTTCGGCTGAGTTTGTTTGTTTGAACGCGCTAATCTTTGGAACTACCAGTCGGATTTGGAAAATTCTTAAAAAAATTGTATATCTTAGCCAAATTCATGACGAATGCTATAGGCTATACAGGGACGGGAAATTCCTACAGGAACGGGAAAAAATGAGACATGCACGTCGTGGGCAAAAGCTAGTGGTAAATATGTTATATGGACTAGCGTTAGTTAGGTATTTTAATTATTGTAGGTAAATACTTTGATTTTATCTGTGATACGAATGTACACCAGGTTCTTGTGTCCCTTATAAATATCACTAATCTACTTTTAAAATCACATTGGAATAGTCGGACCACCAATCATCATCATCGCGGCCGTAAGACAGACAGCGAGGGGGTAGCTTCCTAGTCGCCACCCGGTGGCAACTGGGAATTTTGTTCCCGATTGCCAGCTAGGGGCAATCCATGTGGTTTTATTCTGGAGTTATACTTGGAATATTCGGGCAGTTTCATGTTTTCCGTTAACTTCTAACCATGTATTATTTTATTCAGCTTATATTTACTGTCTCACTGTAGAGCAGAACTTACCCCCAAATCCTTCTAAGGTTTCTTTTCACGAGTCACCTCGAAACAGCCTATACTGTAGGCGTCCGGTCGTCTCCTCGATTTTCTTACTTTTAAACCTTTTGAACGCCATTGTCACGTACCTATACATGACAAGCAAGCGCGTGCCCTGTACGCCAAACGTGACAAAAAGTACAGCGAAGTAAGGCTTGGCGTCGGGGGCACGCCGATGCCGATGCGTTTATGCTCTGGCGTTCAAAAAACATTTCGTTACAGTTATCCGGGCTCAAGAGAACACCAAAACCGTTGAAGATGTCTCCGAAAATGAAGCTAATGATCTATCCGTTTTGACTAACTACAACAGGCTACTTAAAAAGCTGTTAGCATATGGAGTGCCGTTCTACGAGGGAAATTCACAACGTGATGATATAATTAATCATTTTTTGGAGTACTCCAGTAAAGGTAGCGCCCAGCAATTGAAGCGTGACACTACAATTAGTAACGCCAAAGAAAATACATCGAAAGATGAAGACGGATATAAAAAATCTTCTCTTATGTATTTCTACAATATGTATCTTCAGAACTTGTTAAGCAAGGGTATTAAAGTACGTAATCCTAATAACGAGAGAAATACTACAAGTAAGGGTAGACCATTGTATCAGACGGAGTATTTAAGGGGGCGTTCAAGTTTCACGTAACGCAATTTGGGGGAAGGGGGGTCTTGTAAATCGTTACGATGCGATAATTGCGTTACGTAATACTTGAACGCCCCCCAACCAGTAAAGGTAGGGCACAATATCTTGACGGCAACACTTCACAAAAAGGCAAAGATACAAACAGCGATTTGTAAAACAAATACTTGAACAGTTACGAGATTCCAGGGCGAAAATCTAACAAGGAAAGGTATACTACAAGTTAAGGTAGACCCCTATATATAACCGAGTAGTCAATGAGTAAAAGAAAGTCGCAATATCAGGAGAGGCCGAAAAAATAATAGAGGTCCACTAGATTGAGACGAGTTTTTACTGTTAATAGGCACGCGTTTGACCACAATCTCACCTGATGGTAAGCGATGATGTGGTCGAAGATGGAGCACGCTTGCCTAGAAGTAACCTATTCACTCTTGACTTAAAGACCCCCAGGTTGTAGCTATCAGGAAACACAGACTCTGGCAGGGAATTCCACTTCTTAGCTGTACGCACGATGAATGTGTTCCCAAAACGTTTAAACTAATGTTTTTTTAAGGTTGTCGACTGCTTAACCGGGCTTGCCTATGGTGGCCTTAATATAATATTAAAGCCTCCAGCCAGGGCTTATAAAAAAACTTACAAACTAAGCGACTACACGCTAAGGGCACCCCCTGTGGGGTACGGGCCTCGGCTTAGGGCGTCGCTGGGGAGAGGACAGCTAGGGACGGGCTGGATCGAACTGGTTTTAAACTAATGTCACGGTGACACAATTATATTTTGTTAGTTTTTAATCACTTTGTTTTGTTTGTCTTGTGCGTGTCCCTAATAAATATTTCTTTATTTCTGTTTCTATATCATGCAATGTTTATGTAAAGGATACCTATTTTGTTTTTTTCTAATACACCTTTGACCTGAACTGTTGTTTATTTTACCTCAATTTATCTAACCAGTAGCGGTTGGTGGTTTGATGAAATTACCAGTGGCGTAACTTCTAGGGTGCAAAATGAAGACCCCTTCGGGATACTGGTTGACATTTGTGCAGATATTTTTTTGTCATGCGCCTTCGTCGATTTTCGCGGGGGCTGCCCGGTGACTAGCCTGATATTGAATAAATTAAATAGCCCACCTATTGTTGGCTTAACTTTTCCACAACTGCGAAGTAGGGACACTTCATTGCGTAGATACCTAAAAGCGGTGGGGTAGGGGATAGTCTTCGAGGAAGCGTGTTGATTTGATAAAATTCATTTCCTCATCAATGTAAGGGGCGATAAAACTGTCGAAAAAGATAAGATTGAAATTATTTGTAACGGCTTTGGTCAATACCTACCACAGTATAGTCTTTATAACCCAAAGGTTGACTGGTAGAGAATGCCTTGATGCATTAAGTCCGCCCATGTACCACTATTGTACATAAAGTTTAAATAAATAAATACCTTTTTTCTTTGTGGGATGTCACCTCCTCAGGCTTCTCCCTCTCTGGGTGGAGAGGCTCAGAGATAGTGTCAAATTCTTACTAACTAGAACCCACCCGTGTTCCTTCAAATTTCTTTTGCATTCCAGGGCCGCGATTACTCGCGGTAGGTAACTGAAATACGACTTTAGGCAGTCAAATAAAAGGTTAATTAAATAAAATTAGCATACAGTACAGAAATAAAAGGAAAAAGTTCCAACCAAGTCGGTTTTCAAGCAATCTTATGCAGTTCAATCACAGATCTGATGTCACTACTGCATGGCGCGCACAACGCGATTTCAATAATACTTCGTATTCAAAAATTAATATCTCGTCCATGTATCTGAGAAACAGAGCGAGCATTCAAACGATACTCAGCTCGGTAGTTGTGTAGCTTTCTAACGGTGAAAAAAAAATTAAAATAGGTCGAGTACTTTTTGAGTTAAATCGTAAGAAACAAACAAACAAATTTTTCCTCTTTATAATAGTTTAGATAATTTTATTCGGTGAGTAACTCCGAACTCATCTAGTTTTAAGTGTTGTGCAAATTGTTCAGCATCAATCAACAATAATAATAATAATAATTGTCTCTACTACAGGGATTATACCCAACCACGTGCACCATAGCCTCAAATTAATAGGCCTCAAAGATTCAGTTTACGCAACACTTCAAAAAGCTGCAATTTTGAATACCTGCAGAATAGTGAAAGTTCATGCAGATAGAGGAAAATGAAATTTCTCCTCAAAACCACCATTCTACGTCTTAAAATCATCAATCACTACACGCTACATTGACTTGGCTTGGCCCGTTAATGTAGCTTAAAACTAGCCAAAAAGCTAAGAAAATGCCCAAGTTTTTCCTAAATAATAATAATCATTTTATTATCAGGCTGCTGAGGCCCAAAGACATAAAAATAATCTTAAACAATAATAAACTAATACATATTAATAAACCTTATTTAACTATTACTTACCAAGGATTTGTTACACTAGAGTTTATTTGATGTAGGTATCTCATATCCTTGTACACGTGTATTCAATAGTTGGTGAGCCAAATAAATAAAATTAAAAGTAAAAAACCTTTTTTATAAAACAAGCTTTTATTGAAATGCACAATTTTTTTTTTTTACTAGATATCAGCTTATAACGTCATTACACATTTTAATAGTAAAATACAAAAGATACTTAATAAAAAAGGCTTATGTTTAACTGATCACCTGATATAGTAAAATATCACAGGCAAAAATAGTAAATGATCACCAGAATATAAAACCGCATTATAATTTAAAACAATAACCAAAGTTTGTACATCTTGCTATCCTATTAAAGCAAATGACTCCAAACAAATCATAGTTGACCCAAAAATAGTAAATGATCACCAAAATTAAAACTGCAGTTTAATATGAAATTATAACCAAAGTTTATAGGTACATCTTGCTACCCTATCAAATAAGCCAAATATTCAGTATCCGTAACCTACTAAAAACAATCTCTTTTTTCTTTTAATGCAAGTCGTTTCTGGCACTCGCCGGCCGCTGCCGCGGCACTGCTCGCTTCGCTCGCTCGGCTCGTGCGTAGGAGGTCACAGTTTTAACCTAACCTAACCTACACATTTTTTTTAAAGAAATTAACCTAATCTAAATAGTTGATATCCGGGTAACCTATGCTCGCAAAAATTTGGTGATCATTTACTATATTTGGTCCCCAAATACAATTTGAACTACAGTCGTGAATAAAACAGCTAGAACTATTATTTTTTTAGGCTTAATTTTTTTGGTGTTAAGTATATATTTTTGGTAAAAGAGCTTAGGGTATCGAAGTATTTTCTGGTGGTCATAATATTTATTCCCTTAAAACTTAAAACCATACATACACAAATCTCATTCACCAAAATACATCAATTACATAACCGTAGCAGTCGTAGAAAAGACCACATCGTACTGCCTCGAGTGCGAACCACTCAAGGTAAAAGATCACTAAACTTGTTTATGAGGGAGTGCAACTTTTCAATAAATTCCCAAACGAGATAAAGGGTGCGAATTCGATGAATATTTTTAAAACCAAACTAAAAAATACGTTCTTCAAAATATTAATATTAATTAACCAGAAAAGATTTCGATTCCGAAGTCCGTACTGCTGCTTACTGAGTACTCCTGCGACTGTGAGTGATGTAGCATTGACTGCCTTCTGCAACAAGATGGCGAGCTCTACAAAAACTGCCCCCAAACCTCCTAAACTGTACCCAAAGCGACTTGGTACATCAGGAATACGAGGACAATTGTACGAGACAAAACTTCTAAGTTTAATTTACTTTAGAGCCATTCACGATAAAAACATAAAAGAAACGTGGACAAAGTAGGTTCTTTTGACGACATTTGTTTTAGAGCTACATTTAAGGACACCGAAAAGCCCATTGCGGTTTTCATAAAACCAAAACACAGGGAGACCAAAAATTCAGTTTTCACCCTTAATAAAAGCGATTGGGCGGAATACTTCAACAGTTGTTCGGTAATCAAAAACAAATTTAAACCTGATAACGAAGACATCCTCTTCAACGGAGCATGTGATAAAACTGAATGTCTATTCGTTTTATATACAACCGCAAAAGGTGATACAAAGTCACAAAAACACAAAGGTACTTTAGCTGATCGTTTGAATACTCTGATAAAAACAGGTGATCCTGGCTCACAACCATCGCACGACAAAGAACATGAAAAGCTGTTGTGTGAAATAGTATTAGAAGAACAAATGACGGCACTAGCTCAACAAATGGCGAAGTGCATTTACGGAGAGTTTAATGACAACCACATGTTAATGAAGGATGAACTTGTCATACGGTATCATGCAATTTTGGCGCAAAAAGTATTCAATGTCTCCGATATACAACCCGAAGGACATCGTAACGCAAGTTTCAGAGAAGAGTTCTTTAACTTCAACGAAGAATTTCTGCGACAATTTAAAGACCAACTGTGCACTGAGATTTTAAAAAGACGCAACCGTGATAATCCTGCACTGACTGGTAATTTATTGAATACACTTATTATTTTATGGAAAATCACTGATCCTGAAACACTATATAAAGAAGTAGGAAGCCGTTTTACTTACAAAAACGGTAAATTTGTGTTCCTTGACGAAAAGACACCCGATCATTACAAGGTATTTCTAGACAAAATTAATGAATCGCAAGAAAATATACGAAGAACAGTTGAAATGGCAGTAAAACAGTGTCTCATTCAACTCAGCCAATCGAAGTCCACAGACGGCCAGTCTGGAAGCCAGTCAGAGTGTTTCTCATCACTACCATTTAAAGTCCCGGCTTCGTTTGGCAATATAGACTTAACGATAAGAGGTGCCGATGAAAGAATTGAAAGAAAATTGATAGATTTAACATCTAATATAATGAGTTTTATAGAAAAATCAAAACCCAGTAATATTATCACCATAGACCATTCTTTGGGAGAAGGATTTCTAAAGCTTAGTGGTGGCATAGCTTCTGCAGTTGGTAATTTATTAGTTTTTGATGAATCCACAAAACTGCTGAAGTTTAATGATGACTATGAATCACTAGGAAAACTTGCCAAAAAATTATATTGTAAATTGATAGAAAAAGTCGATAATTTGCATGAATATAAATTCGACGTAAAAGCACAAGTATTTCCAAAATTGTCGTTCGCCACCGACGAATATACCGAAAAAGTTGTGAGTGACTTTTTGAGTACACTCATATTTTATACGTCCCAATGTAATGAGGAAAAGATAGAGGAAACTTTAATATATGAAATAAATAATAGTCTAGGTGATGATGTGAAACATGCCGAAGTTACTTCTGACGCCATATTTCTTAAGTATCATGACGCGATACAAAAATGGAGTATTTACTCTAAAGTGGGAAAGGGAACTTATCTTGAAAAGGAAGGAAGTTTATACAACAATGCTGTAATACTTAGTTCAAGTCAGCCGTTGATCAGCGTCATAAATATGATTCAAAGAATTAAGAATAAAAGTTACACCTTCAGCGAAGAAGCTGTAAATTCAATTAAGTTAGATGGACTGGTTTCAGGAACTGTTATTGTCACAGAAAACAGAGCACTTACTGTTGCTAAGCTCACTACACAGGTAAATAATACGGATGCTGTAGTGTTAGATCTTGAATACATTAATAATTTGTCAGTAAGAGACGACAAAGCATTACGTACAGAACTTATGAATTCGAAAGAAGTAAAAACAGTTATTGTTGTCTTCGATTTTGGTCTGATTGCCACATGCTCTAACAGCAAATTGATCAATATTGCAAGCTCTATGGAAGACAAAAAAGTAATCATCGTAACAGACCAGAAATCCGTTGAAAATGCGAAAGAAATATTCTCACCAACTGGTAAAGTAATAAAGGATGAAAAAAATAGGTTAATTGACTTGACCGAAGAGTTGCAGCAAAGTATATTGGAGAACACTAAAGTTATGTTTCAAGGTTACGAAGTATGTTTGGGTCAAATTGTGTTAAACAATTCGATTAGCTATGTCACAGGAGACGTGTTATATAAAATGATGCATAGCAATCAAAATGTTATAGGAAAATCAGTCATAAATTCAAATTTTAAACCAAATTTATACATCCAAAGAAGTGTAAGGCAATATTCCAGAGACAAATTTAAAGCAGAAAAAGAAAAGACGGAGATTAGACGAAGGGAAAGGCAAGGATTTGAGGAAAGGTCACCAGGATATGTAAAAGGTGACCGCAAGTACCTGCGAACGTTTCACGACTTACTAGATGCACGTGAAAAAAATGTTCTTATCATCGGGGACCCGGGAATAGGAAAGCCAACTCTACTTACACATCTGACTCTTAACACAAAAGAAATTTGGTCAAAAATGGGATGGATCGTGAGAGTTAATTTATTGGAGCACACAACGCAATTCAGCAAGTGGAAAGATAAGAAAATAGACATCGACGCTTTGAAGAGTTTTAGATTCTTGTGTCAAGCGGCACTAAGCGAGGAAAGTAGCAAAACGTTAAATATGACACTAGAAGAATGTAACGGAAAAGTAAACCTAAAGGAATTTACAGGTGATGAGTGGACTTTATTCGAGTTGAAAATGTTCTTAAGTTTTTATAACAGTAATGAAACACTAACCATCTTATTCGATGGCTTCGATGAAATCTGCCCGACCTACGCGAATGAAGTGTTGGCATTAATAAATGCAGTGAAGATTTTTTCTCGCAATCATAAAATTTGGATTACTAGCAGATCGTATAGCAAAATGAATACAAATCTAGAATTGCTATTCGATTCATTATTCGAAATAGAACCCTTGGAAGGGCGTGAGCAACATGATTATTTGACTACACTTTGGGATGAACAGAAGATATTAAAGGGACTCTCTGACGACCATTTCAAAAATATTGAAGAGTACATCAGCTTTATGTCGAAAAATGAACATCGAATGATAGAATTATTTAAGAAAATTGATCTTTCTCCGAAGGCGCATTTTAAAATACAATCAAGAATAGATATGCCATTTATTTTAGTTTCTTTGAGCTTTATAAAGTATTTGAAAACAAAACTTACATTTGCACCGTCTTCCGTGATGTTCTCTCTTAATAAATTGTTTTACAGGTACATTGAATTTGGGATATTCGAGAACCAATTCGTGGCAAGTCCGCTACATCTGAATATAATAGACAATTATTTTCATCATAAAATAAAAGAAATAAACTTAGAACCCAACAAATGGAATTGGATCAATGAACACTATGATATGTATAAATATTACCTGGAAACTAAATTGAAACAAATACGCTATCAAGATAAAACCCAAAATGACATGACCAAACCAGATAATATATTAGCTTACAAGCGAGATTATGCTGATTTTATGGATAAGCATAAGAAACTAGCGGCTTACGCCGTTTTTGACAAATGCCTATTTGATGAAGATGACTTAGAGCAGTTCAAGGAAATGATGAACGAAGTGAAAGAGGGAGAAGAGAGAACTGGCATTATTTGTAATGTAGTGGACGATGTCCCAATTTTTGTGCACTCGACGCTCAAGGAATACTTTGCCGTCGAATACATTTGTGATTTACTAAAGAGTAAAGACGATCAAAACTTTCTTTGGAATTTTATATTGAACGAGATGTTTTTCAACTGTAATAACAATGTTTTGACAATATTGAACGATAAAATAATTTTGGACCATGAATTGAATCGATCTGTAGAGAAAAACCATAAATTAATATTTGATCTGCTTTTGCAACAGGGAAAAAACAAACAAAATAATAAAAATGGTGAGATCCAATCAGCTCTATGTGAAGCGATCCGTCATGACCTGTATTATTTAGTTGATATTTTGTTCAGTTCCATAATAAAAGTTAACGTGGACAAGAACAATCTGATGGATTTCATCAAAATTGTAAAAGAAACCAATATGTTAATAGTTGCGGTTAAAATGGATTTTTTAACGCCGATATTAACTATATATAGTGTTGTAAAACACATTGATAAATCGAAGTTTAGCATGTTATTTGAGACCGACGAATTAAATATTCCAAATGTAGACAGCCTGAATGTTTCTGTGGTATATCAAAAACTACAGGAACACGTGTGGACTCGAATGGACATCGTTCCCGATTGGAAGAATATTTCAGAATTGAGTGGTCAAATATATTTCATTTGAGTGACCACTTTTGGCAAGAAGTACCGTGTAGCCCAGTTACTGGGTGGTGGAGGCCAGGTTAGCAGTCGCTCCACGTAAAATACTCGTATTCAGTTGAATCCGGTTTGAGTGGAAGCCGGCCCCAATATAGTTTGGAATAGAATACTTTTTTTTTGGAGTTTACTCCTAAAGAAACGTTTTTTTATATTTAGCCCGATGTTTGAAAATTTTATGAGGAGTAAAATCGAGCGTAAACTAGAAGCGCACCTTTCTCTTCGAGATTATGTTTATATGTATATATTTCATTGGAATGATGTAAATACTATGAATAAATATTTATATTTTTTTTAAGATGCTTTCATTTAAGTTCTCTTTTTACATAATCTACACAATAATAGTTCTTAAGGAGTAAACTCCAGTCGTGCGTCGGAGCTGACACACACACTTTTTTTTCCAAACAAAGTGTTTTTGGTTTTGTGTTTTCGTTTTTTGACACCGCATTCCGAAATTAAAGTTATTTTATACTTTGTAGTGTTTTTATTTTTGTATATAAGTGTTTTTTTATCTAAAAATTCGAAGTTAGCATTTTTTATTAAATTGTATGTAGGTATTTATAATATCTATTTATAATATACCTTGTAATTACCGAAATATTCTGTACGAGTTGCCGCCCGCGGCTCCGCCCTCGTGACTATCGAAAATTATCCCAAGGGAACATATTCCCGGGATAAAAAGTATCCTATGTGTTATTCCAGACTATAATCTACCACTGTGCCAAATTTCATCAAAATCCATTCAAAAGTTTTTGCGTGAAAGAGTAACAAACATCCATCCATCCATCCATACTTACAAACTTTATAATATTAGTAGGATGCATCTGTTAATAAAAAAATGGTTTTAGCTAAATAAAACAAAATCTATTTTAATTCACATAACCAAATCATTAAAATTATATTCCTTATCATATTTATCTAAAAATCTTCTCATAGCATTTTTAGCAATTAATTTTTTATTAAGTTCGTTATTGATGAACGATTTCAGAGCTTTTTGATTCTTCCTGGTCAAGTCGTAGCCTGAATTACTTCTGCGCTCTACGTCTTCTATGTCATCAAGGATTGAGATCCTGAAACAGAGAAGGAAAAGATTTAATTCTCGCTAAGTATGACGTATATTATATGTCGAAAGCGACTAGCTTAATTTGCCGTTTCATCAGTTCGTTTGTTGAAAATGTGCACTTTCCTTAACTTTGCCATGTGTCATTACTTCCCAAAATTTGATCCTTAATAGCGACACTTTCGGATGGTGTAATAATACAGGGTGTGTTTTTCAACACCCTGTATTATTACACCATCAACGTCAACAGCCGGTCGATTCTGTAAACATGTCGAAACATGGAATGACAGCTCACTTCGTGATCACGTGACATCTTGATTATATGGATTGACAGCTCACCTCGTGATCACTTCACCCAAGTCTTCACTTAGAATCGACCGGTTGTCCGACACAAGATTCTCCGATGAACGGTTCGCCGACAGAACTATTTATGCTGTTTCATATCTTTATTATGATAAGTGATGAAAATTCCTCACCTAGGCCGTCCATTCCTCGCTGGCTTGGGTTTCGTAATATAAACCATTCCTTTATCATCAAAAATATCTGCTTTTTTCGGCGCTCCTTTGTTTTCAGTTCCCGTTCTACCTTGTCCTTTAGGACTCATAATCAAGTAGACTGGTATTGTTTGAACGTCCGAGTCGCTTGTCACCTTGTTCAAGTTAGTTTCTATCTTCTGTAATGGTGAGTATATGAAGTTTGCTGTTGATTCATAATTGTTTGCTATGGATGGTTGTCGAAGTATCGCATTGGCTTCCGATTTCATTGGTAATGCTAGAATAGAGGTATTATTTGTTTATCTACTAGAGGAGCTCGTGGCTAAAAATAATAGCCACATGGATCGACGTTCTGACCTCAGTCAGTAGATGTCAATAACGGCTTAACGTGTTTTCCGTGCCTCGGAAAACACGTTAAGTCGTTGCGACGTCCTTCATCATTATTTGTAGATCTTTGTCATGGTTATGGATTTTAAGAAGGTAGAAAGAAAATGTGACAACAATTTTGCTGAGGGGTGTCGTGTTACCCAATTTCTGGGTTATCTGACCCAGAAATCTAATTATGTAGTAGGTACATTATTTTTATGTATCATCTATAAAATTTCTTCCGCTTTTTAGTCTTTGGGACACTAAGCTATAGGTAATTGTGCATTGGGTGGCGTGAGTCGTTTTCTAATTTCGCCCTTTCTATACGGCTTGCTATAGTCCTGCTAATTTCTGAGGGTGCAATGCCGATTAATGGAAAAATGATGAGGAGAGCCGATTCCAAATACCTAATGGAATAGGGCTAGACAAAGACAGGGAGAGAGAGAATATATTATTTTATTTACAAAAATCCTTACCCGATACAAAAATTATAAAAGCAATGAAACACGAAAGTGTCTTCATATTCGCTCGTGTTTAACAAAAAAATATATAATATTCAACTTGAATTTGGAAGGAAATACAAAAAGTTATTACCTTAAAATAATTGAGTCAAATGCAAGGCGAGAAATTGAAGCAATCAATTTGTGGGAACTTGTTTAGTTTACTGTGGGTAGAGCACATTACACCGTTACTCGTAGAACAGGTGATCGATGGGGGCCAAAAGGTTCTGAAGTAGCGACTGCGTACCAGAAGACGCAGAGTCGGAAGACCAATTATATTTTGACTGACCTGTTGGTCAAGTGGTTAGTGACCCTGACTGCAAAACCGGAGGTCGTGGGTTCGATTCCCACCCAGGTCAAATCTTTGTATGATGAGCATGATCATTTGTTTTGTGTCTGGGTGTAATTTGTCCATAATATGTATGTAATTAGAAATATATGTATGCTTATTAGTTGTCTGGTTGCCATAGCACAGGCTCTGCCTAGTTTGGGATCAGATGACTGTGTGTGAGTTGTCCCAAGATACTATTATGTCGTTTAATATATTTCAAAGCAAGTTGCTGGTGGATTATCCCGGCCACTTGGTTATGCCTATGCAAGTACTCGCCGTTAGCCAGACGAGAACAACCAGAGATTATGTCTGATGGACTCACCCGGACGGTGGCATGCCCGACACACGTCAACCGTCCCATCCTTCATAATATACCTTCGGTAGTTATTCGACAGGATAACTTCGTCCATAATCGCACAGACAAAACCTTCAGTTTCCACAAAAAGGTCGCCGAAACGTAGCCTGGATACAGACGGTCTGTCTACATAAGGTAAGTCTACATCGGGTTCGTGAAGAGCACTGTAGAAGCGCCCGTGAAGCTCCTTGCCTTTCCATACCTCCTTGCGATCATCCGTAGTAAGTTTTACAGGTTTGCGCCAGTTCTCTTTAGGACAACGGGGTGAGTCCCTTGTCCACTGCGACCACATCTCGGTTCATACCGTAAAGCCGGATGCGTACGCATCTCATACAGAATCGTTGTTTTCTATGGACAAAAGCTGAACAGCGCTGAATAAGAGTGGTTAGTCCCTTACAGCTATGGCAAGCAAATATAATGAAAGGTCCAATTTGACGGATTACCCTATAGAAGTTTTCTCTATGAGTTTTGCTTCTTACAGACGTTCCCTTTTCAAACAGTGCGAACAATGTACATCTTACTCACTTTTTAGTTTTTCTTTTTGTCTCTAATATTCATTATGTTCAATGTCATGCATACCTGTCATTTGCATGGTTACTGAAATGCCGATTTTGAATGTAATTTTATTTGAATTATAAGTGACAGTGCTGTTGGTGTGCTTATTATAAGTAAACTAGCTGTCCCACGCAACTTCGTCTGCGCCACATTTTTCATGAATGCTCGGCTCCTATTGGCCGTAGCGTGATGTTATATAGCCTAAAGCCTCCCTCAATAAATAGGCTTCCCAACACTAAAACATTTTTACAATTCTATTTATTTTTCTAATAAATGGTAAAAATAACTGATCGAGTGGTAAATAATCAATTATCGACCGCCGAGAGTAGAAAATAATTAAAGTACTAATATCGCTAATCAAAAATAGGGGTTGGTGATAGAAGGGTGAAAATTTAGGGTTGTAAGTATTTTTAATGCCACATTATAAAACAATAAAAATTATGGTATGAAAAATAGATAGTAGCCGATTCTCAGACCTATTGAATATGCATATAAAATTTCATAAAAATCGGTCAAGCCGTTTCGGAGGAGTATGGTAACTAACATTGTGACACGAGAATTTTATTTATGTTAGGACCTTTTGTTTTATCCAGGCTCCCGCAGCAGATCATTGGACTTTTTCATCAATAAAAAACGCTGTCATTCATCATTATTTTTAATCATCCTCATGAGGAATATAATATTTTCCTTCATTCAATTCTAAGATCTTACTATTTAAAACATTATTTATATTTTCAGCAAAAGCCCGCGCTTTTACCTTGTCATATTTATGCTCAATACGGTCAATATAACCCGTTTTCCGACTTTGCAACTTATTACTTTTATTTGTCAGATTTTTGTCACTAACTTTGTTTTTCCTTTTCGTCGTCAGACTTTTTTTTTTATTATTTGACGTGATTATGTATATGGGTATGTTGTATTGTGTGTTCAATATTCTTAGCTCGTCGATTAGGGTGTTCTTTTGTTGTGTTTGCCTTATTTCCGGCGATGAGTTCAAATAGTCTTGTAGCGCTTTGGCATTTCTGATTGTATTTCTTAGCTTTGCTTTGACTGTTGAAACTGAAAGGAAGAGTTCTTGTCGATGGAATCACTGAGGACGGTTTCAGATCATGATCACAGTCTAATTAGATTGCGTTTATGTTTTCATGTTGCTTAGGTTACATTTAGAGGGAGAGCTGGGAAGGTTTCTGAGCAACCCAGAACGAAAAGAAGGCAACCCGACACGGCTGGTCCCATAGTAAAAGTTGTTCATAATGATGAGTACAACGACCCCTTTTCAGGTATTGCGTTTATTCTGTTACACGTTGTAAGGGAAACTGACTGATGGACATATCAAAAACAATCGAAAATACTGGGACCAGGAACATGACATTTTGGAAAAAGCTTATGATGTAGGTGAGAACTGAGTTCTTAGCCCCTGAATCGCCTCAGGACGCAAATAGGAAGGTGTAATTCTAACCTCGCAAAGTGGGGTTACCGTGACGGATCAACTGCAGAGTGTGGATTTGGAACCGAGTCACAAACCATGCTCAAGCAAGCATCTTGCCCTCTGTGCCAACGATGTCGTGGAAGTGGCAATGTTTTAGGTCACCCAAATCTAAGCAACTGTCGTGCCAGCGACACGAAGATGAAGAAGGTGAGCTCTAAGATGGCATTTTGGGAAATTCAACCTTTAAGGGGGTCAAATTGTTTCACGATGATGAAGAAGAAGGTGAGCTCTAAGATGATATTTTGGGAAATTCAACCTTTAAGGGGGTCAAATTGTTTGTACAACATCTGGGCAGACAAAGTCGCGGGCGGAGTGCTATCTACCATAAAAGGTTACAAGTTGTTACCTGTTAAAAAAATGACGAACACGACTAAAATATTATTTGTCTTCATCTTGCAGTATTTATCACGAATCGTACAAAAACTACTCGAGACATAATTTAGATTAAACATTAAATTGGTTTGTAGTCAAGCCGCGAAATTAAATAATAATTGCTAACATGACTTTCTACACTCATAATATTAGGCGTGTACTGTATGCTCAAAAGGGTAGGCAGATATGTTCTAATACACATCCTAAACGAAGTGCCCCGTGCCAGCATGTTTTAGACACATGTAATAAGGGACGAGCCTGTTCCCTTTACCCGGATAAAAAACCAGACTTTGGGCTTTTCTACTCATACAAATGGCCCGACCCGGGAATCTTAGGACCGGGACCAGGACGTCGTGTTCAGCAGCAGCACGTGTAATCACCGTCACTAAAGGCTCACGGAAGACCAGCGTCAGAAAACAACTGACATGCAGATTTCTGAAATGAACCTTTTTAACGCCGTCGTGATGCACATATTTTTTTTATTTCATTGTCACATTTTTTATTTCATTTTATGCGTCTGATGGAGTGTTGTCAAATAAATAGTTCTAATTTCTTTCACTAGATCATGAAGGCAAACAAATTCTACATCTCTCGTATTGGCTACACATCTAAGAATAGCTCTTTCGGTAGTAGATATCATTAGCCAATCAGCAAGGTTGTAGCGAGCTGACTGGCCATTAGCGCCCCACCTACAAATATATAGTAGGTACTGTCGGCATAATTGTAACATACTGGCACAATTTATGCTAGTAGTTTATTTGTTAAAGCATTCATTTCCTTGGCTTAACGTGTGTTGTGTATGTGTGTTGTAAAGGTAATGAATAGTCAGGAATATAAACGGTGTATCACCTTCATCACTTGCCCATCGTAGAATGTTAACCTTTTGACCGCCAGAGCATAAACGCATCGGCGTGCCCCCGACGCCAAGCCACAAATTCGCCGTACTTTTTGTCACATATTTGTGACGTTTGGCGTACAAGGCACGCGCTTGCTTGTCGTGTATACGTGACAAAGGCGTTCAAAAGGTTAAAGAATATTTAAGGTAGCTTCAACATACTGGAAATTGTTGTCAAACGTGGTAAAAAATTAATATCATTGACTATACTTAATTAAGGCACGCATGGCTGAAAATAAAATCAAATAAAACACAGAACTATAATATCATATATTTATTTCTAGTCATATAAAATATTTTTCAGCCCTTAATATATTTTCTATTCCACGCACGCGTTTAAAAATAAATCAAAATTAATCATAAAATACTGCGATCAGCAAAAGGTTCGTAAAGTTAAAATAAAAACCTCTTTTTTAAGGTTTTACATTGAGACCGCAGAATAAAAAAACCCTGATTCTCTGGCCTATAATTTACAACAAATTCATCATTAAAAGTACAGAGTTTTAAGGTATGTGAAAACATCATGTTGATTCACATTCAATTTTCATGACGAAGTCTCAAGCTGAAGCGAATTTACATGTCAGTTTATGACAAAGGCGAGCACTTTGCTTAGGTCATTGACAAATCGATATTTTCACATGATAAAAACATTTTAGTCATACTTATATTTTGAAAATACAGTAGATACCGTCACTTACATCAAAGCAAAATTACTATATTTTGTCATTGGTCAGAAGTTATAATGTTTTCACAAAATAATGTAACTATAATTTAAATAAAATATAATATAAAATAAGTAGGAAACTATCCCTATTGTATTTAGGGTCTTATTCGTTAACGAAAAATTCAAAAGTGTATCACAAAATAAGTATTAGTGTGCAAACATATTATTGTAAACCAGAATCGTAAGCATGGCCACAGTGCACCGACAATCCACAGCAGCTATTGCTAAAGACGGCATTGTCAAAACTTGCCATATAAACCAAGCGTGTCAGTGAGTTTCACCGTTTACCTACTCATAGAGATTGACGGCCCGCTACAATTCTGACAGTGGTTATGTCTGCCGAAACTTGCGCTGGGCACGAATATTACTAGAAATGTCGTCTCTAGCCTCTACCATCACCGCGATACCGTGCACTGTGCTCTTGACAAAGGTACATACAATTCGTGATTTGAAAATAATATGTCAGCACCCACAAAATCATATAACCCACCCCTACTTAACTAATCACGAAATAATATTAATTTTAACATCGAAAACAAAAATAATAAATACCTGTCAACCATAATAATATTTGAATATTTACATGAATAAAATAAAATAATAAGTTTGTTGTTTTCAACTGTCACGGAGATAAGTTACTAACTTTTGTCAGATTTGTGTCTGACAAAAGCGAGTAATTTATCCCTCTCTGTCATACAATAGCCAAGTTTATGGAAATAATATATCAACGCGTCACACAACGCCAAGTGATGCAATTGGCTGTTTATTATTCGAGCAACCAATCACAGCAAAACACGCGCTTGACTATTTATAACACCATTTTGCCATAACTTTTATTCCAAAAAAATGGGGTAAAAGTATAGACAAACTGTAACTCCACAGAGTAACCATTTATATACCAACATACAGTAAAACAACAAATTGACAGCTCAATAGATACTTGGCGTTAGTCAACTTAATTTTAGCCAGTGGTAAGACTAAAACATAATTTTTAAACTAGCAACCCAAGCGAATGTTAACAAAAAAAAAATACTTGCATACAAAAACAAAAAATATACTAAAATCTAAGAAATAAAATGTTTGTGCTAAGAGGAATAATTATGTAGTCTTTATAGTCCAAGATCCTAGAGCTCTCAGACGTTACTTATTTTCTGAGTTACAAAATGTTTTGGATAGAGTAGTTAGTTTATACTTTGAACGTAACGTAAAGATACGGCTGCAGGCTCTGGGATCTTGGACTATTATGTATAACGCCTGTGAACCTTGAAGGGTACACTTACATTTCGCTAATCCATTACGTTTCGTTAATAGCATCTTTCTAATCGAATATTGTAGCTTAGCAAACATTATCGCTCAAGTCATTTTGACTAATTTTA
The DNA here is from genome assembly GCA_002192655.3 of Mamestra configurata. Taxonomy (NCBI): domain Eukaryota; kingdom Metazoa; phylum Arthropoda; class Insecta; order Lepidoptera; family Noctuidae; genus Mamestra; species Mamestra configurata. Next base: position 43,382 of record NDFZ01005315.1, read on the forward strand.
CAGTAAAGCTAAAAAAACCGTCTTTATTTATTTGCACGCGTTTGACCACAATCTCACCTGATGGTAAGCGATGATGTGGTCGACGATGAAGCACGCTTGCCTGGAAGTAACCTATTCACTCTTGACGCAAATACACCCAGGTCGTAGCAATCAGAAAACACAGACTCCGGAAAAGAATTCTACTCCTTAGCTGTACGCACAATGCAAAAGTATTCCGAAGACGTTTTGTCCGTATGGGCACCACGGCCACCGATCATTTATTGTAATTAATGTACTGCGGCGCTGTGACAGCTATTTTAATATTGGACTTGGTTTGAATAATCACCAAAGAGTAATACTGTCAGTTCGATCCGAGACAGAGTTCATGTCAATGACAATAAAAATTAATAAAATTTCGACTTGGCGGTGTTGTTTGCTAACCGACAATAAGGACGAAGTTTAAAAAAAATTCGATACAGTTTTCATTAAATTTTCGCCGTTATACGGTTAGAAGAAGTACTATTATTGGTCTGCAAAACGTTTTGGCAAAGTCCCGCATAGGATGATACAACTATTAAATGCTAAAAGGTGCTACAAGGGCCAACAATCACGATTTACTATTTTAACCCGTCTGCGGCGGACGCCAAAAAGAGTTTCAAAATATTATTATTGTTTTGTAAGTCTCAATTGAAAATGGCATGCTTTTTCACCGTCTATATTTTCTAATAAAAATGATCATTTTTTTATTATTTTGACCACAACGTCATCGGATGCTTAGCGATGATATGCCGACGATGGAGCACGCTTGCCTAGAAGTAACCTTTTCATCTCTTCCGTTGCTATGTGAGGAAGGCACAATTTCGAGTTCAAGCAATTTAGGTCCATAATACATCGAGTTTTAGAAACTGAAGGCCTACGGTTTTTCACAAGTTAGCAAAAGAGGTCCAGTTTTCATCAAAAAACGATTTCTACGGGAATGGTATACAACGCGTAACAGAATAAACGCAATACCTCTCAAGGGGTCATTGTACTTATCATTATGAACAACTTTTACTATGGGAACAACACTGAAATCACGAAAAAAAACCAGGTGTTCAGTACATTTCGTCGAGTTATGCGCACAGAAATGTATGGGACAGTCGATTTTTTTTTTTCGTGATTTCAGTGTTGGTCCCATAGTAAAAGTTGTTCATAATGATGAGTACAATGACCCCTTAGGAGGTATTGCGTTTATTCTGTTACACGTTGTAGAACATTATATCATTTAATAAAATCTGTTAAATTATGAGTCTCACAAAAAGTAGGTGTCTATTTTTTATATAAAAAACACGATTGAATTCAGTATATTTTGGGTAGTAAATCTATTTGAACAATTTAAGTCGATTTTCAAGTCCATCGTATAACCGCGTTTTACTTCTAAACTACGCGACGGATTTTGATGCGAATTTCACCATTATCCGGTAATTTATTCTGAAAGGTGAACAGCCGTACGGATCTATCTTCAAGGTTAAGTACCGTTGGCAGAAGTCGCTCCGTGGATGGGTGACCGTTAATACCAAGACTATTCCGTGCCTCGGAAAGCACGTTAAACTGTTGGTCCTAGCTGTCGTTTGTATATCTTTGATATTTTTGTCAAAGCGTATCGATAAAAGGCTAGGCAGTCATCAGCTCAGCCTTTTCCCAAATATACTGGGGTCGGCTTCCAGTCAAACCAGATTCAGCTGAATACCAGTATTTTCATTCAAACCTCCACAACCCATTCACTGGGTAACACGGTAGTTCTTGGCAAGACTGCAGTCAGATTTACTGGCTTCTGACAATCCGTAACGACTGCCAAAGATCTACAAATGTCAGCCGAGACCAACGTACTTTCCGAGGCACGGAGGGGTCTCGGTGTGTTAAGATGGTCACCCATCCACAGACCAACCTCGGCAAGCGTTGCTTAACCTTGAAGATCGACCCGTGCAGCTGTTATTATTTAGCCACGAGCTTTAGACAGTTTGTTGATTCCTGACGGTTTTTGTAACTGAGGCAATGACAGTCCGCTGCTGGAAAAAAATCTCTCTTTATAGCTAAACAACATTTCTTGTCTATGTCTAATGTTATATTATTGTCATTTTAATATAATATTCTTATATACTCCTCTTCCAACCTACCCGGTCCGACTGGAAGGGTATGGAAAGGCATGGTGCGCTGTGAACGGGCTCTTTGTCTACTTGATTTTATACAACGTGTCACAAAATAAACGCAGTACCTCTTATGGGGTCATTGTACTCATCATTATGAACAACTTTTACTATGGGACCAACACTGAAATCGCGAAAAAAATCAGGTGTTCAGTACATTTCGTCGAGTTATGCGCACAGAAATGTATGGGACAGTCGATTTTTTTTCCTCTGAACAACTTTTACTATGTTGTTTTGTTCATAATGATGAGTACAATGACCCCTTGAGAGGTCTTGCATTTATTCTGTTACACGTTGTATATAATACCTATATTAACAACTGATTCTATAACCTAACTGTACATAATTATACTTGTAAGTAATACTACGGGTTCTTCTAAAAGAGGTATGTCCAGCAGTGGGATCCCATCATCTTAGATGAGTGAAGGAAAATATCGTGAGGAAATTGACATGTCCTAGAAGCAAACATTCTAAGACATGTGCCACCTGTCCGCGTGCTAGAATATAGCCCACTCGCTCTCACTTAGAGGAGGCTGTCGCTTAGCACTGGGAATGTTATACAACGTGTAACAGAATAAACGCAATACCTCTTAAGGGGTCATTGTACTCATCATTAAGAGCAACTTTTACTATGGGACCTACCACAATATCGCAAAAAAAATCAGCTGTTCAGTACATTTTGTCGAGTTATGCGCACATAAATGTATGGGGATGTGGCAGTCGATTTTCTTTTAGCGTTTTCGGGGTTGGTCCCATACTAAAAGTTGTTCATAATGATGAGTACAATGACCCCTTAAGAGGTAAGTATTGCGTTTATTCTGTTAAACATTGTATAAGTCAGCGGGTTATTAAAAACACTAAGTTTGTAATAAAGACTTACGAGATTATTAATAGGTATATTCTTTCCGAAATCAAATTCTATTTGACACTAGTGGCTCGCCCAGGCTTCTCCCGGAAGTATTTTTTTTTTCAAAATTATCTTTCGTACAAACCACGCCCTGACAATTACAAAAACAACAAAATAAGAATGCTTAATTTAAATCTTTGAAGTCATTCTCAAGTTATGCGCGTACAACATACATTTCGGCGATTCATTTTTATTTATATAAATTTTATCTAATAAATTTATTCTAATCCTACCACAGTGTAGTCTTTTTAACCCATGGGTTGACTGGTAGAGAATGCCTTGTTGAATTAAGTCCGCCCATGTACCACTACTGTACATAAAGTTTAAATAAAAAAATATTAGAATTTGTGATTGACAGGACGGGACGCTAGAAAACGTGCGTCCCCAAGTAACATGGTACAAGGGTAGGAAGATGGTTTATTTCAGTTTTTTTTTAAGTGAAAACTTCTTTAAGCTCGTTGAGCACTTTTTGGTTGAACAAGAATCATGGAACTCGCGTCATCGACACCGAACGCTTTAGCTTTCGCTTAGTTTTCACTTCTATCGGCAGTCCCCAAAGACTGCCCCACATGTTTTTGTTTAAGTGATATGAGTTTGCTCTTGACTTTAGTCTAGATCATAGATGACAGAGACAAAGTCGAGGATGGAGCGAGCTTACCCAGAAGAATACTTTACTACCCAAAAAATACAAGACTCAATCATAACAATTATTGCTGATATTTTAACTGTATTTCTTTTAAAATAGCACGGCTGCATTTGTATTTTACCGCTCTGGCTCCCCAGAACGAATACCGCGTATTTCTAAACATGCCTTTATAAAACAGTAAAACGATTTTTTTGTAAATATAATTTGCTAACAGATTTCAAGAGCAGCTAAGAACATGTTGAAGAAGTTGTATTTGCAAAATACCATAGACAATGATTACCAAAAACAAAAACTAAAATCGTTCTACCGCCATCACAATAAAAGTCTCTGCAAGAATATAAACAGCCATATACATACATTAATAAACAATATAACATCTAACAATAAAAACGATAAATATTTCAAGGGAATAATATTATAATATTTAAAGGAATATGCACATCTTTTACCAGACCTTCTGACTATCCGTAACAGCAAAGATCTACAAATAACAGCCGGGACCAACGGCTTAATGTGCTTTCCGAGGCACAGAGGAGTCTCGGTATGTCATGCATGGTCACCCATCCATAGGCCGACAGCTGCACGGGTCAATCAATCGCCCCTCATATAGTAATTCTATATAAGAAGCAGTTATAGAGGTATGCGGAACAGGGTGTAAAGTCCCGCATACCTCCATTGAAAAGGGAGGATCCTCCGACCAGACGGTTGTTGTGTCTGGTGGGCAACTGCCCGATAGTTGATATTCAGACTGTTGTATATGTTCAAATCACACGGGGAACTCTGACACAGCGATGCAGGATTTGTTTGATGTAGTTCGTAGCTGGCGACATAGATGTCGCTACTTTAGTTTTTGAGGCGGTATAGATTCCGCTACAGTATTACCAAATTTAAAACGAGAAATGGGTAAAAAGTACCACCGAATAGGTCCCATTCAATGCCAGAAGACATCGCGGCAGACCAGGGCGAAGATGGTGGGACGAGCTCGACTCCGATCGAAAGGACTGGCCTGATATAGCCAATGACAAATTTAGGTGGGAAGGAGAGTTAGCCCAGCGTGAGAACCAACGTGTTACAGAATAAACGCAATGCCTGAAAAGGGGTCACTGTACACATAATTACGAACAAATTTTACTGTGGGGG
>NDFZ01005315.1:48285-59367 GCA_002192655.3 Mamestra configurata
TTCAGTACGTTATGTCGATTTATGCGCACTTATATGTATGAGGGTTTTGTATGGTGTCGGACGTAAAAGAATAGCACCATCCCATAACTTCCCGTGGGTGTACGACACCCGCAAACGCAATACCTAAAGAGGGGTCACTGTACTCATAATTACGAACAAATTTTACTATGGGGGGGAAAAATAGCTATTCAGTACATTATGTCTAATTATGCGCACATAAATGTATGCGGGTTCTGTATGGTGTCGGACGTAAAATAATAGCACCATCCCATCACTTCCCGTGGGTGTCGTAAGAGGCGACTAAGGGACTCACCAAAGAATGGGCAGCAGCATTCTCTGTGCATTGCAACAGCTACACTGCGATCGCCAACCCGCCTGCCAAGCGTGGCGATTATGGCAAACCTCCCCTTTGGGGGAGGCCTATGTCCAGCAGTGGACGTCTTTCGGCTGATATGATGAAATGTATGGGGAGTCGACTTTTTTTTTCGAGATTTCAGTGTTGGTCCCATAGTAAAAGTTGTTCATAATGATGAGCACAATGACCCCTTTTTAGGTGTTGCGTTTATTCTGTTACACATTGGTTATGGCCTTTGGTCCCATATTAAAAGTGACTCATATTCGTGAATTCCAGAACCCTCTTGAAATATTTTACTTTCATATTGTTAGAAATCATAAAACATCTGAAAAAACGGTATCTAAAACAATATCGACTGAACAATACAATATAATAATATTATAAATATGATTTTATCATCGTTTAAATATAAAACTTGCCTCGATTTCTTGGTTTTTATTTGTATGTGTGTGTTTTAATTAGTTTTACTTGTCGATAACACCATGCTGTCAATCTTTGAAGGGGACTGTAGTAAGTAGGGGTACATCTCTACCTATCTAATTCTATAGAAACGATTTTTAGGGTACGGAATCCTAGAAAACTTGTCAGTCTGTCTGTCACAGGGCAGTATCTCATAAATTGTAATAGGTAGATGGTGAATTTTTGCACAGTGTACTTCTATTGCAGTTATAATCAGAGATCGGAATAGGTAGACTACATTTACCTAATGTTCGTGGAAGTAAGTAAAATCCCGGAATCATAAATGGAATCATGACAATTACAATTAAAACCCCGGGATTATAAAAACATGAAGTGGACTTTGAGTATAGTAACAAATTATTGATTTGAAGAATCAAAAGAAGTGTGCGAAAACAAAACAGTTTTAGTAGGTACGGAACTCTTAAGACATAATAAGATTCTTCAATATAATAATTATGGTCCAAAGCGCAATAAATCATTTCTTAAATCCCGGGATACAATCAACTCTACTTTAACGTAAATATAGTCGATTTATTCCTTTCCTAAGATCTCTGGTTATAACAAGAAATAGCAAGAATAGTTATTTTTTTCAATTTATGGTACCCCCTTTCGTGTGCGCGATTTTGTTTCGAGCATTGGTTTTTCTAGAAATGCCTGTCCCTTCATCATAGCCAGTTACGATTTTACTATTGATCTTTCGTGAGAATATTTGACGTAGTACAAACAACTCGATCAGCAAGATGATAGCAGGGTTAAAAGTTTAGTAACACAACTTTTAAAAGCCCTTCTCGCAGAATAGAACCGAAAGTAAAACACACACATACAATAACAAGTGTGAGCGGAGGCGGCGTCGCATTTAGAGCCGTGTGACGTGGACACGCTCAACGTTCATCTGTCGGCGGCGCTGCCGTCCGCCGCCTGCTTGCGGCGCGAGTGGGTCTTGCTGTCCAGGTGCAGCAGGCAGCCCACCGCGCCGAAGTAACTGGACACGGAAAACATTCTATTAAATACTGAAACCGAAATAAGGAACTTTATATGGTTAATCCATACCCTCCCATCAAAATGGTTGAGCTGAATGGTGCTGATGCACGCGTCATGTTCGTGAACGGGCGCCGTCAGTGGAGACTGGTCATCCCTTAGTTGCCACTGCCTCATTTTAATATTTGATACTATAAATTGTGTTTTTCTTTCATATATAGAAGCAACAAGATTAATGTAACCAGGATTATTGTAAACATAAAATGATTTAAAAGAGTGTCCGTGGAGTTTCTTGCACGTTCTTCTCCATAGAGATCTACGCTTTGGAACGTGCAAATAGCTTCATGTTTTTGACGGACTGACTTTGACAATTCAAAAGTACCTGATAATGGTTTACTTGAAATAAATGCTTTGACTTTGACTTTGATACGTGTATAAGTACCGTGCCCGGGACTTAGACGGCCTGTGGTTCGGAAGCAAATATCGGCCAAGAGCGAGTCGGACTCGCGTGTAAAGGGTTCCGAACGAATCTCATTTTTGTGAAATGTTACTTTAAAATCATAGACTCTTATAGGTTTTCCTGTAATCTATATAAAAAATTTCAAAATATTTGGCTTGTAGTTTCGTAGATAATGGGGGCGTGGGGGGGAGGGGGATGGACATTTTTAAATCTAATTTCCTAAATAACTTCAAAACTTTTTATTTAAAAATTATGAAAAAATATTTGTAACCCTCACAATAAGACCTTTCGTTTGATAAGTCACATGGTACAGTTTTTTTTTATTATTTAGTCCCCCAAAAGAGAACCGTAAAATACTTAAAATGTATTTATTAACACACACAAATGTCCGTATGTGTACCAAATCTCAACAGAATCGGTCCAGTAGATTCGGAGAAAATTGGCTGTGGCAGACGGACTGACAACCAGACAACCAAGTGACCGAAGAAGAATTCCGTTTTTTACGGACGTTCGGAACCCTAAAAAGCTATTTTCTCATGGATGAGAATAGATATAGAGTATATCACTGATGATATAATATCCCTAAATGGTACAAAACAAAGTCGCTAATGTTGCTCTCTGTTGCTTCGTTTAGAAAGAACACTAGTAGGCGCCAGATAATCGTGGAATAACGGTCATTGACCCACCTACAATTATTGACATTTTTAATTTGAAAAACGGAATTAATGACACAAAGCTGTCCCGAATCATCATCTCTCGTGATCCTTAACATTGTCTAATAATGAAAAACGATTCATATTTAATTGTTCAGGTACCTATGAACAGTTATTAGGGAAAGGTCAATATACTTTATTCCACATTTATCTGGCGCATAATATAGTTTATTTGGCACACACACAGACACACACACAATTCAGCCACAGACAATTTTAAAACAAAAACATTGTGTGCCCCGCGGCTGCGCCTAATAGGTCCAGTTCAGCAAAATGCCAGACAACTAGGAGTTGCCTGTAGGAGGAGTTTTAGTTTTTTTTCAACTAGGAGTTTTAGGTACTTCTTCTCCACACCACGCAACGGAACGGACAGTTTTCACTCATAGAAAGAGCGATAAACGAGGAAGGCCTTTGTTTTATTATTAAATTGCATCAGCTAGTTAATCATAACTGATATTATAAATGCGGAAATAAGTTTGTTTGTTACGCTTTCACGCCAAAACCGCCGAACCGTTTTTGATGGATTTTGCCACAGAGATAGATGGAACTCGGAGATGATTTTAGGCTATTTTAACGCGGGTGAAGCCGCGAGTAACAGCTAGTATACTAAATAAGTGCAGTAAAACGCCTGCTTACCCCTCATGCTCCAAGAAGAGCGCCTTGAGAGCCCCCCGCGACCAGTACGACATCGCGTACGATAACAGCTTCATTGACAGCGGGTTCACGCGCAGGAAGTTGCCGCAGAATACTACCTGAGAACCAAAAAACAACCATAAAAATTAATAAATTACTTTATAAAGCAAAAACGCTTATTTTGTTTTGGATTTCTCTGGGCGGAGCGGAAGGGAGTGTCAGACTCTTAATGACTCAAACCCACCCGTGTCAAATGCCCTTTAAGTTCCAGGGCCGCGGTAACTGTCGACCAATTCCGCAACCCTGGCAGGCTATAAGCGGAGCCTATCGGATTTAGAACAGAACTAATGAGTCACAGAGTCCAGTCGAACTTCAGTGTGTGTTACTCCCCGCACGGACTGTGTACGGACAGTTGTGTACAAATTCCGCAACCCGGGTTGGGTTGCGGAATTTGTTCGAAAGAGTCACCGCGGCCCCGGAACTTAAAGAGCATTTGACACGGGTGGGTTTTAATCACTAAGAGTCTGACACTCCCTTCCGAATGACTTCTTCCGCTCTGGGTGGAGCGTAAGGGCGTGTCAGACTCTTACTGACTAAAACCCATCCGTGTTCCTTCTAAAGCCCTTTGCGTTCCAGGGCCGCGGTGACTCTTTCGAACAAATTCCGCAACCCTGGCAGGCTCTGGCCCTAGCGGGCCCCGTCTTCTATGCTGACATCTCCTTGAGGCGCGCGTGAAACACAACGCGCCATCGACCCGGGCCTGGTGGTGATCGGACAGCGAGCCACCCAACGCTCGCCGTCCGCAGGCCCGCGCCTACGGTGGCCGGNCCCCGTCTCCTATGCTGACATCTCTTTGATCGACCCGGGCCTTTTCAGGTATTGCGTTTATTATTGTGATACACGATTTTGCCGCCCGTTTGTGCCGATTAATGCCGGAATAAGTGTGTACCGGCTCTTAGCCGTTGTTTCCAGCTATGGGAACGTTATAAGCTAATGACAGACTCACCCTCTCGATATTCTCGTTGGAAGCACACAGCCTCGCTATGGAGCCGATGTTGTTGGTGATGGTGACCACGGTGGCGCGCGCGAGGTCCGCACGAGACACCTTCGCGCGACGTTCCGCTGAACACATCTGACCGAAGCTGTGGACGAGGAATAGTTACAATTAGTCATAAAAACAAACGCTACCCCATACTAGGAATTTCTCCTGTATCTTGGATGCGATACTAGCGACCACTTGTCGGTGGTGACCACTGGCGACAACTCTTCGGTGGTGACCATTAGCGACCACTTTTCGGTGGTGACCACTTATTGGTGGCGACCACTACTGACAACCTGTCAGTGGTGACCACTAGCGTCCACTTGTTGGTGGTGACCACTAGCGACCATTTGTTGGTGGTGACCAGCTGTCGGTGGTGACCACTAGTGACCACCTGTCGGTGGTGACCAGTTGTCGGTGGTGACCACTTGTCGGTGGTGACCACTTGTCGGTGGTGACCACTTGTCGGTGGTGACCAGCTGTCGGTGGTGACCACTAGTGACCACTTGTCAGTGGTGACCACAAGTGACCAGTTGTCGGTGGTGACCACTTGTCGGTGGTGACCAGCTGTCGGTGGTGACCAGCTGTCGGTGGTGACCACTAGTGACCACTTGTCAGTGGTGACCACAAGTGACCAGTTGTCGGTGGTGACCACTAGTGACCAGTTGTCGGTGGTGACCACTTGTCGGTGGTGTATCCTTACCTGCTAGCCACCAAGTCCCCGGGCAGGCCGAACCGCGCGTAGTCTCCTCCGTAGATGTCCCTGACGAGTTTGTCCACAGTGGTGTTGTCTCCCGAGGCCGCTAGAGCTATGGCCTCCTCGAAGCTGCTGCAGCCGGTCAGCAGGCAGCAGAGCCCGAGGAACGTTCCACCGCCCAGACTGGTGAGAGAAAAGAACTTGGATTACGGCATGGCTCAAAGTCAAAGTCAAAGTCAAAACGTTTATTTCAATTAGGCCATTAAACGGCACTTTTGAACGTCATCGTTTACAGTTCAGTAAAATAACAATTTTACATTAATAAAGTGACTCTACTGTCCATTCGGAAAGGTAGATTCTTATGGAGAAGAACGGACAAGAAACTCCATAGTTACTCTTTTCAAATAATGATTTTACAAAATTTAGTATACAAAAATTAATTTAATATTATGTGAGGACGATGCACCCAGAGTATGCTACTTAAAGAACAAAGTATCACCAGCAGAGGTAAACTTATTAATTTCCTAAAGAAATTTAGGTAAATTGTACTCACATATTTACAAACATTGGAACCATTAATTAAACAACAGTGTGTGAGTCAACAGAAAAATAAAAACACAAAAAAAGAAACAGTATATCTATAAAGTTAATACATTAATCAACCAGTTTGACCTTCACCCTTGATTGTCCTATGGAGCAGGACCAGCATGTTTCCAAGCATTCTTATCCTGAATGTAATCTTCTAATTTGTAATATGCTTGTTCACAAAGTGTACTTTTAACATGAGTTTTAAATTTTCTTTCATTTAGTTCTAATATGTCAGAAGGTATTTTGTTGTAACATTTAACACAATACCCCATGAAAGAAGTGTGGACTTTAGCTAATCTAAAAAATGGTTGATCTAATTTGTCTTTATTTCTAGTATTAAAATTATGTCTATCACTAATTTTACTAAAAAGATGTCGATTTTTCCGCACATACATAATATTTTCATAAATGAATTGGCAAGGGACTGTCATAATATTAATCTTTTTAAAAAGTTCCCTAAGAGAATCACGGCGACGCAGATTATAAACGGCTCTGACAGCTCTCTTTTGTAAAATAAATATGGATTCAATGTCAGCAGCCCGACCCCACAGCAAAATACCGTACGACATAATGCTGTGAAAGTAACTAAAGTAGACCAAACGTGCGGTTTCTACGTCTGTTAACTGTCTTATCTTTCTAACAGCATACGCGGCTGAGCTTAGACGACCCGCAAGAGATGTTATATGAGGCCCCCATTGTAATTTCTCGTCCAATGTGATACCTAGGAAAACCGTCTGATTAATGAACTCCAGTTTTTCTCCATTCAATATGATGTCACATTCGCTACTTTTAACATTTGGTAAAGAAAATCTAATACATTTAGTTTTTTTTTTATTTAAAACCAAGTTGTTTGCCGTAAACCAATTTTGGACCTGATGAATAGAGCTATTGACGTCGTCAAGATTTTGTGAACGTCGGTCTATTTTAAATATTAATGATGTGTCATCCGCAAATAACACCATCTTTGGTTGATTTTTAAGTAATTGGGGCAAATCATTTATGTAAACTAAAAAAAGGAATGGACCCAATATTGAACCCTGAGGAACGCCCATTGTCGTTTCCGACCCTATTGAGTTTACACCGTTTATCTGAACTTTAACCTGTCTGCCCATCAAGTATGAACTAAGTAAACCAAGGGCTCTATTCCTAATCCCATAGTGCTCAAGTTTCAACAAAAGCGTCTCATGGTTAACGCAGTCGAACGCTTTCGAGAGGTCGCAGAATATTCCAATGGCATCTTGCGACTCTTCCCAGGCGTTAAAAATGTTCTTTATTAGGGTGACACCGGCGTCAGTTGTACAACGCCCTTTGGTGAAACCGTACTGGTGTTCATGAAAGATGGAATTTTTATTAAAGTGACGTAACATCTGACTAAGCATTAACTTTTCAAACACTTTACTGAGAACTGGCAGAATTGACACCGGCCGATAATTGTTGGGTTCTTGAGAATCACCCGATTTGAACAATGGAACGACTTTACTGTGTTTCATGAGATCCGGAAATACTCCCTTGTCTACACTAGTGTTAAATATGACAGCTAAGTAGGGGGCAATAGTTTCAATGATAGATCTACAAACTTTTACAGATATTCCCCAAAGATCTTCTGTTGATTTAATTTTAAGATCTTTAAAAGCTTTTATAATGGCCTGGGGGTTTGTATATTGAAACTTAAACTCCGATGGGCATACCTTTACATTCTTTCTAAGTAAGTCAGCAGCGAGCGTGGATGACGAGTTGAGAGCTTCTGTAGTTTTAAGAGGAATATTGGCAAAGAAGTTATCAAATTCCTGAGCTACCTCTGCGTCCGAGTTTATTTGGCCATGTACAGTATTTAAATTAAATTTAGTTTCACGCTGTTTCTTCCTACCTATGGCTATATAGATTGTTCAAAATTTAATACGAAGAGAAATCAATTTTCCATGAATAAATTTTCTTCGCAAGAAAATTAATAGAATAAGAAATAAAGTACTTATTATCTCTAATAAACAATTATGAAAGAATTTTTAAAATACCTTCATCGGCGATGAAGTTATTAAGCTTCAAAGTTGACTGTTAGAAAGAGAAGTCTGATACGAACTCTGACGCTAATTAATACAATGTCACCTATACAGCTGCCATAGAAAACGGCGTTTTCGCGAGAGGGACAGATATATTTGTTTAAAATAGTTATATCTCGTTTGTTTTTCGATCAATTTCGATTCTATTTTCACTGTTAGTATTATATTTTTTTCATGCATATTCCCTATTAATTAGGTACATAATGACATTAGTTAATATTAGCGCCATCTAGTATAGAGTAGCAGAACTAGTAGTCAAGATCCTTCTAGACTCTTCTATGCTAGAACATTCTAGGGTTCTCGACATCCGGTCAGTCGGGACCGGTATTTACGCTTCTGTAAATACGTAGGTTCTGGAAATAAGTAACGCCTATATATGGACCTCATAGCCCGCGACGGAGTCAGTATTGGATTTGCGATACACGCGAATACTTCGGAAGCGATCTTCAAGAAGTGCGATTAAAGTGATCAGTGGTGAAGTTGTGTTTTATAATTACTTAGTGAGTTTAAAGTTGTAATTAGTGTTGTTGCCGGCGAGTACACAGCGACTCTACAGAGTTGGCCCCATAGTAAAAACTGAAGAGAAGGGGAGGAGGCTTTTTATGTAGCTCAAAAAATAATGGATGATGAACGGTGATCGGATAATCGGGCGCTAATATAGTTAAACTCCACTTTTATTCCCACGAAAGTATAATACGGACATGCTTTTCAGGATCCCGGATCCCGGAATCGTTCGAAATTCTTGAGATTGTTAAAATGGCCGCATACAAAATATAGTTAGAATTTGTTGTGAAATTTCATTGTGATTTTTAAAAGGTAAGTATTCCATTTGTTTTGAATAAAATAATGATACTAAATCAAAAAAACCACTGCTATAATTTCATCAAGTTTGTTATAGTTGTTTTTACAAAATTATTCAATCCTAGGAACCCGGGATTACTTATTTATTCAGAAAGGAATGTCCACATTATTCTTTCACGGGAAGAAGTGCAGGTATATAAGACGTCCTTTCATGTTCATAAGTATTATGTAGTGACGGTATGTAGTTGCTACCTAGTGCCGCTGACCCGGTAGTAGTCGTCGGGCGCGTTGACGACGAGCACGGACACGCCGCTGCCGATGTTGACGAGCAGGAACGGGTAGGGCGACGAGAAGTCGAAGGGCTTGCGTACGTACTGGCTCAGCGCGGCTTCCGAGTATGGCGGCTGGAAACAAGGGGTCATTTCAATAGCATGTACAATCAATCCTGCTTTTATTTAAAGGTCCGTCCTCAACGCTGTTAGCTGGTAATGTGCCCAAGAGACTGGCGGCATTGCCACGTTGGATGGCAATGCTTAGCCTCTGGCCAAAGTAACAGCCAGCTCTTAGGTCACGGGAAGTGTCAACCAGCTTTTTCATATTTTTTTTGAAAAGGCTGTGAGCACAAGGGTCTTACAAAACTGTATCAGTATTCTCCGCGCGATTAGAACATATTCAACAGCCCGACATCAACTATGTATATTCAGCAGCCCGAGAGCAACTACATTCAGCAGCCCGATAGCAACTATATTCGGCAGCCCGACAGCAAATATTCAGCAGCCCGACAGCAACTATATTCAGCAGCCCGACAGCAACTATATTCAGCAGCCCTAGAGCAACTATATTCAGCAGCCCGACAGCAACTATATTCAGCAGCCCGAGAGCAACTTTATTCAGCAGCCCAACAGCAATTATATTCAGCAGCCCGAGAGCAACTTTATTCAGCAGCCCGACAGCAATTATATTCAGCAGCCCGAGAGCAACTATATTCAGCAGCCCGACAGCAATAATATTCAGCAGCCCGACAGCAATAATATTCGGCAGCCCGGCAGCAAATATTCAGCAGCCCGACAGCAACTATATTCAGCAGCCCGAGAGCAACTATATTCAGCAACCCGACAGCAATTATGTTCAGCAGCCCGAGAGCAACTATATTCAGCAGCCCGACAGCAATAATATTCAGCAGCCCGACAGCAATAATATTCGGCAGCCCGGCAGCAAATATTCAGCAGCCCGACAGCAACTATATTCAGCAGCCCGAGAGCAACTATATTCAGCAACCCGACAGCAATTATGTTCAGCAGCCCGAGAGCAACTATATTCAGCAGCCCGACAGCAATAATATTCAGCAGCCCGACAGCAATAATATTCGGCAGCCCGACAGCAAATATTCAGCAGCCCGACAGCAACTATATTCAGCAGCCCGACAGCAACTATATTCAGCAGCCCGAGAGCAATTATATTCAGCAGCCCGACAGCAATTATATTCAGCAGCCCGAGAGCAACTATATTCAGCAGCCCGACAGCAATTATATTCAGCAGCCCGAGAGCAACTATATTCAGCAGCCCGACAGCAATAATATTCAGCAGCCCGACAGCAATAATATTCGGCAGCCCGACAGCAAATATTCAGCAGCCCGACAGCAACTATATTCAGCAGCCCGACAGCAACTATATTCAGCAGCCCGACAGCAATTATATTCAGCTGCCCGACAGGCAACTAATAAAGCCCGACAACAACTATCGGGCAGTTGCCGAAGGATCCCCCCTTTTCAATGTGGTTCTGCGGGACTTCACACCCTGGTCCGCATTCCTCTATACTACACCATTCCGGTCGTCTGGTACCTTAATACTAACATGCGAGTGCACGGCCAGCTCGTCGGGAGGCGCCCAGTAGTAGCACTCCTGCGCATTCATGCCGTCCACGTATAGCACACCGGCTATGAGCGCGTCCAGCTCGTCCATCTTCGAAAGGCGCATGTTTACTTCCTGCAATAGAAAGAGGAACTGGTTAGTGAAAGGAATAAGATATTTTTTGCAACTTGCTGACAATATACTGTTCTGTATGACGTCAGACGTAAAAGAATAGCACCATCCCATCACTTCCCGTGGGTGTCGTAAGAGGCGACTAAGGGACTCACCAGAGTATGGGCAGCAGCATTCTCTGTGCATTGCAACAGCTACACTGCGATCGCCAACTCGCCTGCCAAGCGTGGCGATTATTACAAACCCGTCTTTGGGGGAGGCATATGTCCAGCAGTGGACGTCTTTTGGCTGATATGATGAAATGTATGGGGGAGTCGAC
>NDFZ01005315.1:60109-183225 GCA_002192655.3 Mamestra configurata
GAACTTGTAGGCGCCGCCGCCGGTCGCGTATATAGTGTTGACGAGGTCGGCCATGCCCTTGGAGCGCGCCAGCTGTAGGAAGGCGCCCACTTCTGATGTGGGGAAGCGGATGAAGTGGAGCGTGCCGCGGCGCCCGCGGATTGTTACATTGTCCATCTGAAACGAGAAAAGGGATGATTTAGCGGAGTTGTCTAAGATATGGGAGGAGGAGACGTCAGATCAGCCCAGTTTCCACAGCGAAAGAGTAATGAGCCAGAAATGGCAATGCGAAGCGGACTTCGTTTTCATGAAACAGGTTTGCGTTTCTACCAAGAATGAGTTTAGTCGTCTGATTCATTTCCGCTCGACTCTTTGTTGGTGGAAACACATGTTAGCAGTTTTCTCTTGCGAGGTAAGAGAAGCCATTAATGGGTCGCTCCGCTCGCGGTGGAAACCGGGCTTAAGGCCAGTTAATGAGGTGTAAAATATTCTTATGAGATTGATTGTGTGTTTCTTAACTTTGCCATTAAAGTGTAGTCAGCATGCTTCGAAGACTTGCCTCTTCTCTGAAGGCTTCTCACGAGGCACCGTTGAAAGCACCATGAATTTTAGTAACTAAATCTAATTCGCATGAAGATTTATTGATCCAAGAGTTACTGATAGGAATGGGACAAGCCCATCGTACTATTTTCAAGTACTACGAACCGCTAGTGGCGAGTGGCCACCTGAAACGAGGCTTGATAAATACAACGGGAGACGTAGCTATCTTGAAACCCCACTGCGTATGGTAGCGGCGGATGTTCTTCAGCACCTCCGTCTCCTCGTCCAGCTCGCACCGGTTCGTCTCGCGCAAACACAACAGCTTCATACCAAGGGCATTCGGCAGCTGCCTAGCCATTACCAACTGTGTAGCCGGCTGTCTGACTAACTGGACCAACGGGGCTGCTGTGGCAGGTCATCATGGGACATAGCGGCAGGCCATCATGAGCTACAGCGACTAGCCATTACGGGCCACTATAGACGGCTATCATATGCCACTATAGGCCACTATGGGCGGCCATCATGGGCCACTACGGCCGGCCATCATGGGCCACTATATCGCCTACTCTGCTAAGAACCCACCTGCAAGTGTACATCGCGGCGGCCAGTCTTGCCGTAGGCAGAGTTCCTGGTGAGGTAGCGGCGGATGTTCTTCAGCACCTCTGTCTCCTTGTCTAGCTCGCGCCGGTTCGTCTCGCGCGGCTCGAAGTAGACTAACTTCGTTAGGGTGCCACCTATGTCCATGCCGAACCACGGCATCGCTGGAAATGAAAGAATATCTTGATCAGGATTGGCACAGTTTAGAGAAGAATGGGTTAAAATGGGGCGTAGAGAATCCGCTGCCAAAAAAGTTACAGTCTCCAAACGGGAACGGCGCTTAGAGGTAATGATTCCCGTGGACTTTTAACAGCGGTCGTAGTTATGTGGCTGGTGACGGAGACAACCTGGGTCAATACCTGTTGGGGAACTAACTATCTATCTCCACCTTTGAGGAAACCCTGTTGTAAGAAATCCTGAGAGCAACACATCAAAAAGGCAGGTTGCTTTCACAATCACCACCGAATACTTGAAATTTTAGACTATTCGGAAGTACAGGCAACAAAGGAGACGCATGTCCTGTGAAGGGGCTTTACAGCGGCCAACCTTGGTCCGCAAAGGTTTATTAAGGTGTGTCGAACAGAGTGTTAAGTCCCGCAAACCTCCGTTGAACAGGAAGGAATTCCTTTTCAACGGAGGTTTGCGGGACTCCGTTGAAAAGGACGGATCCACCAGCAACTGCCCGATGGTTGTTGTTGAGCTGCTGAATATAGTTGCTGTCGGGCTGCTGAATATAATTGCTCTCGGGCTGCTGGTATTAAGTCTGGTGGGTTACTGTCTTGTGGTGTTGTGTATCTCGCGAAAAATTTTGATAGCACGATGTTGAATTTGTGTCAAGTCAGGTCTTTTTGTGCAGCCGCAATTATCATTTTTTGGATGTGAAATCATCAAATAACTCCTTTCGCTCTGGGCTGAGTGGAAGGGAGTGTCAGACTCTTAATGACTAAAGCCCTTTGCGTTCAGCGCCGCGGTGACTCTTTCGAACAAATTCCGCAACCCTGGCAAGAGGGCATAGTGGGTTAGGCCTTAAAAAAGGTGTACTCACGAGGTGCGTCGTTATCTGGCGGCGTGGGGGGCGCGTCCTCGCACATCTTGGCGCAGTTCTCTTTGCTCATCTTGTGTGTGTACGGGGCGATCCTGGTTTTGTTTAATAGTTTGGTCCTGAAACATAAATGCAACTTTTTACCACAGGATAAACTTATATTAAAGCACATTTGGTCACTAGCTATAAATTTAATTGAGACGGTAATTCACACTAAAATACGTCGATGCGCCACCGGTACATGGTGCACATCCCACCCATACGCACTAAACGTTCCGGGAATACTTTTATGTTCGTACAGCTAAGGAGTGGCCCTGCCGGAGTCTGTGTTTCCTGATAGCAGCACCCTTACATTACATCAAGAAAATTTAAAAAATATCTAGTTAGTTTCTGGTGTCAGGTGCTTTTATTTGAATAATGCCTAAGGCCCCTTTATTATTTCTTCTTTCCATTCTTCCGGTTTTAGGCAAGTGTGTGAAGGCCACCTGGGTCTGCTGCCAACTCACCGCACGTTCCGGTACCCCTACATTGAGATAGAAAGGATAACTGGGCTGTTTTACGAGGGTGGTACATACCTGGCTATGGTCCGTGGTATGGTATTCAGCGGCGTGGCACGGCGCTGCCGGCCGCACGCCGCAAGACACCCCTCACACCGGTGCAAGCGCATCTGGAACAACAGGAAAATAAACATTAATATGAAGTAATGGCAAGGTATTACTGTTGACTAGAAACTTGAACTAACAGGATTATTCTGGTAACCGCTAAATTCTAGGGTAAAAAGTTCTAATAGGTACAAGTGAGATCCACCAATCCGCACTGTGCCCGCGTGGTGGGTGATATTCATGGCCCAGTCCTTCTCGCAAAGCGGCCTGTGCCCTAGCAATAAGACCATGCAAAAACCGAAAGGCAGATGATTTTAGAGTTCAAAGATGCACTTCTTGCAAAATATGTCGTCGAAACTAAACCCAGGCTGCAATCGAGGGTCTGACGGGGCCTTTTGAACGTCATTGTCACGTATACATACATGACAAGCAAGCTCGTGCCCTGTACGCCAAACGTCACATATATGCGACAACAAGTACGGCGAATTTGTGGTTTGGCGTCGGGGGCACGTCGATGCGTTTATGCTTTGGCGTTCAAAAGGTTAAAGTTTGCATTACATAGTAGCGGGCCACAGCTAGTATGAAGTCATTGAATTATCCACAAATATCGCACACAACGTTCGACTCTCGTATTCAAAAACGATTTTTTCCGAAAATCCTACGCCTAGAACTTTACCAAAATTGTATGAAACAAACAGTCACCTTATCACCCATCTTCTGATGGTTATCCTATTAGCCACGAGCCACTCAATCTACTAAGATTTCACCCCGACACTAACACCTTAAAACTATCACTTTTTTGCGTATTATTTTGCACACATTTAGACCACCCAAGTCCGATAATTATAATCGTTCTTTCAAAAGTGAGTGAATTTTGCAGCTACTACAGATAATAAAAGAGATAGTATAATCATAATGAGAATTATCTACTTTATCCACATAAATATTGTTGGATAACATCAGAACCGCTTAGATAATTAATACACCTGTCAGTTTGTTTACTACGCTTTTACTACTAAACTGCTGAGCATATTTTGATAATGCACAAACACAAGTGCACTCTCTTTTCCTTCACAATACCCCATAGCAAAACTTGGGTCAGAATTCCTTGCTACTGTTTACCCGTAACGACTGTCAAACTGGCATAGAACGTACAAATGACAGCCGGGACCAACGGCTTATCGTGGCACGGAGGAGTCTCGGTATATAATGGACGGTAACCCATCCACGGTCCGACTTCGGCAAGCGTTGCTTAACCTTGAAGATCGACCCGTGCGGCTATTATTAAATTGATAAAAGGGTGTTATTATTTCAATGAAAAATTCCTATCAACTATAAATTATGATATTCGAGACTAGGAGAAAATCGCTTACGAGTTTTTTGATTGATTTCAGTGACCATTAGCAATAATATCACGAGTGGCAAAATATGGGTTTATTCCGCATTCGCCCCACTTTGGAAAAATCTTTTGAATAGGGGCTATACGTGGGGGCGAATGAGGAATTAAACAAAATACGGGGTTATTGAACCGCAGGGGCTTTTTTGGAAGTTAAACATGGGCTACATAAAGTGCACATGCAATATGGCACATAAGTTCCGCAGCTGCGCAGACCACTACTTTAGTGCTATTATAAAAAAAATCAGAAACGACTAATTGAAACCCTCCTCCTTTTTTGGAGACGGTTAAAAAAGGGTAAAGTTATTCGATTATTTTATGTCAGGGACGGACATTTTAGTAAATAGTCTAGGTATAAAGGAGTCAGTTCGTGTAGCTTAATTGATTGCCACTCTCATAATATCGAGCTCAGTTGGATAAGAAAGAGCCCAGTTCATGAACTATTGGATTCATGAATAATAACAATGCATATCAAATAAGGTATTTTATTCAAATCTTTACCTACTTTACAGTAAGTACATTTTATAGTTTTATGTGGTTCTGATCATTTTCGTTCAACGTCTCGTTAGAGCGCTTACGCACTACGTCCGATCCGAACCCGATCGGGATCCGTGAAAAGACGGTCCGGCGTAGTCGTAGAACTATTTGTATGGTAGCTCACGCACTACACCCGATTTCCGCCATCCGATTTCAGACAAGATATTGACGGACCGCCACTTGCCATAGTATTATTTGTATGAACAGTTGCGCACTACGTCCCAACCGAATCCGAGCTGCGTCCGTGAAAAGAGGCAGAGGGGCCGGGGGGCGAGGGCTGTCTGTAGCGGCTCCGCGTAAAATGACGTCTGAATCACGGATTTGAATCGGTGGTAAGGCTTAAGCAATATCCGAGTCCGGTCCGAGTTTTCTCGGACAGTATTTTGACGAATACTGATTTGGTTCGGATCGTGCGTGGTACGTAAGCGCTCTTAAGACTCAAGTAAAGACTATACAGGTATACAGTGATTGGTAGTTGAGTGCGTTCCTTCAAATAGAATGTTCTAGAGTTAATACGCTACGATTTTGACACAGTAACTGCGGCTCAAATTGGGTTGTTTTCAAGTTATCAGAAAATAAAGTTACGCTTCAGCATCGTTTTAGAATCTGCCTGAAATTCCGTGAGTGAATATTCTTACGAAGCAATTTTTTAAAATTAAAGGTAATGTTTTGATTTAAATTGTAAGCACTTTTTGCCTATTTCAGTTTTTAGCACGGAAAACACAAAAAAATAAGTCATCGACATTTTCGCCCGCGGATTTCTTGAAAATGCAGATGTCAGTACAATACAAGAATTCCAAGTTTATCTAAATTTTGTGATAGCCAACCACACCTAGAGATAATCTGCCGTAACCTACTTTATATAGATTACAGTGACATGACACTTCAACTTTTTTGGAAATGCAATCACACATTTACCTACGCATGAAATGTTAGATTAATCACAAGTAAAAATTATACCTAATTGTACCATCACAGTAACGTCACGCGTGTTTTTCAATGCACTGTATCGTCTTAATTTTTTATTTACATGACCAAAAAAAGAATAGACAGTGTAGCCGGATAATGAGTAAAATTCCGTGTACGAAACGTTATAGCATGACCAGCCTGCTGCTGCCAGTGGATCCACCTGATGTGGAAATTATCCTAAGGGAACATCATCATCATTATCATATGAGCTGAAAATCGTCCACTGCTGGACATAGGCCTCCCCCAAGGGAGGGGGGGATTTGCCATAATCGTCACGCTTGGCAGGCGGGTTGGCGATAGCAGTGTAGCCGTTGCAATCAAATTTTGATGCGTAAAAAAATATTCCAAATGTTCAGTTGACAATCTCTTAAGTTATTTTATAATCTTATGGAGTTTGCCATTTTCCGTTGACACAGACAACACGTCTCGAAAACGTAGCGTTCTTTCCCGATCGTACGCCATAGTAACACCTTTACGCTAGACACATACGTCTTGATGACGTCTCACTGAAAGCGTAAGTGGATCGTACCCATTAAATGTCAGCTATGGCATGCCATGCATTTGTTGCATACGCTACCGTGTGCATTGCTGGCAAAGTACTGATGATGACGTATGCTCAATATGAAGTTATTCATCATCTTCCATTCCTTGTCTCATATTACTCAGGGTCAGTTGAACACGTTATCTTCTTTCATTCCTTCCTGTCAACCGGCAAGCTACAACTGATTCAGGGTTCCGTATGAAAAAGCGGAATCCACAACGTGTAACAGAAACGCAATAGCTGAAAAGGGTTCATTGTACTCATGATTATGGACAACTTTTACTATCAGATAAACCCCGAAATCGCGAAGATCACTATGTGTCTGTTGGTCTGTCGGACTGTCTGTCTGTCACAGACAGTTTCATCATATCAGCCAATTGTCGTCCACTGCTGAACGTAAGCCTCCCCCAAAGATCGCCAACCATCCCGGTTTTGAGCGGTCCGCATCCATCCGCTGCCAGCCACCTTCTTCAAATCATCGATCTATCGTGCCGCAGGGCGTCCCACACTACGTTTGCCCATACGCGGTCTCCACTCTACCACATGTCTGCTCCATCGACCGTCTCTCCGTCTACAGACATGACCAGCCTACTTCCACTTCAGCATGCTCATTCTACGCGCAATGTCGGTGACTTTAGTTCTCTGGCGAATGACTTCGTTGCCAATTCTATCCATCAGAGAAATCCCGAGCATTGCTCTCTCTATTGCACGCTGAGCAACCTTGAATTCATGGACCAGGCCTATGGAGAGTGTCCACGTTTCGGCTCCGTAAGTCATTACAGGAAGGACGCACTGGTTAAAGACTCTGGTCTTAAGGGATAGTGGGATCGACGATTCAAAAATACCACGTGGCTTCCCGAAAGCCGCCCAGCCCAAGCGTATTCTTCTGGTCGCCTCCTTCTCAAAGTTGTGCCGCCCAAGTTATCTAATTTGGCCTAGATATGTGTATTCTTGCACAACCTTGAGGGTAGCGCCATTTACGATTACAAGTCTCAGGGGGACATGAGCATTGTGCATGACTTTGGTTTTGTCCAGATTCATCACGAGACCCACCCGCCACAGACAATTTGCTTTCGATAAATTGTCATGAATATTTCTTGTTCTCTATTCTTGTCTCTATGTGTTATGAAAGTTTCTTGTATTCTATTCTCTATAGTGTTATTAAAAATTTGATAGTTTAGGATAAATTGTAAATTGATGATGATGACTAATCAGTCTACAATTTTGTTTTTTTTTTTTCAACATTTTGATTATTGTGCTACTAAATCGCTGACTGACTTAAAATACTTTCTTGCCCGAAAAAAAATAATTCGGAAGTAAAGCCGGAGAATAAGCTAGCATCTATCTAATATTATTACAATCATGACGGGCAGTTGAAAGCGAGTCATTGATAATACAGAGAAGTAGTCAAAAACATCAAGTGAATTTAATAGTTAAAAAACTACATGGAAACAATGTATTTGATTAATAATGGCATCCAAAGTCCAAGTTTTTAGATAACGTCACTGAATTTTATATTATTGAAGCTGAAATATGGTCACAGCTATTGTTCAAGAAAACGTTTTAGGTAGGTACTGTTTATAAGTTTTAATTGTTAATAGTCAAAAACTTTAATTTTATTGTTAGAAGTCGGTGAGTGGATGATGAAGGCCATCTATACGAATATACTAATCTATATTATCTAAACTAATAATAAAGTTGAAGAGTGTGTTCGTTTTTTTGAACGCGCTAATCTCTGGAACTACCAGTTGGATTTGGAAAATTCTTTTTGTACATGATAGCCACATTCAAACAAGCCTGGCCTGTTGGTCGAGTGGTTAGTGACCCTGACTGCTAAACCGGAGGTCGTGGGTTCAATTCCCACCCAGGACAAATCTTTGTGTGATGAGCATGATGATTTGTTCTGTGTCTGGGTGTAATTTGTCTATAATATGTATGTATTTAGAAATATATAAGTATGTTTATCAGTTGTCTGGTTGCCATAGCACAGGCTCTGCCTAGTTTGGGATCGGATGACCGTGTGTGAGTTGTCCCAAGATATTATTATTATTATTATTAAACTGGAAATTCCTATGGGAACAGGAAAAAACGGAATATGCGCGGGCAAAAGCTAGACAGCTAATAAAGAAACTCGAGTGTTCCTAACAAACGCAAAAAGACATCGTTTATTTACAATAGGGTATTTGCCATAAAAAAAACTAATGATTCCATCATAAAGATTTTCAAAAAATATTGGCCACGTATTTTTTCTTTTTTCACGTAAACAAAAACAGAAGACGATATAGTGCGTTGAAAACTCGTGTGACGTCACTTACTAGTAAGTAAACTTTTTACTGGAAAATGACGTTACAAGCCCACACACCTTATCTTTGATGCGTTTTATCTTCATATTTTTTATTGATTTGATAAAATAAAAAATACGTAATAATATCCAATATTTTTCGATAATCTATCGGACTAAATAGAATCATATTTTTTTTAACCCAGGCAACATACGATTCACTCTCTTTTGCCCGCGTTTTCGTTAATATAGATCTATAACCTATAACCGTGCTATTTGCCTATAACAGTCTCCAGGTTCCCATCTATCTATGTAGGTACCAAATATCATGAAAATCGGTTCAGCGATTAACCAGCTCACTTTTGCATTCATAATATTAGTTAGGATTTTTAGCTCTGTATTGTTTGTCCTCTTCTTGTAGATACATCCTAATTATAACAGCAACAAGACAAAAGATCACAAACTGTCTCGGATGTCGAATAATGCTTATTTATCGATAAACTCGTGACACAGTTTAATACAAGGTGGGGTCAACAAGTTTCCTTATAAAAAGATAACTAGCGACACGCCCCGCCTTAACACGGGTGCAGATTGTATACACATACATACACACATACATATTTTATGATTTTATCGCCCTTTCTATTAGTAAAACTGTGTCAAAATCTGTATGGTGTCGGACGTAAAATAGCACCATCCCATCACTTCTCGTGGTGTCGTAAGAGGCGATCAAGGGATTCGCCAGAGAATGGACAGCAGCATTCTCTGTGCATTACAACAGTTACACTGCGTTAGCCAAACCGCCTGTCAAACGTGGCGATTATGGCAATTCCCCTGTGTCGTCAGTGGCGTTTACGGACTGGTAGAAGAAGTGTTGGTCGTCCGGTAGCGAGATGGGCAGACGACATTGTTGCCATCACGGGTATAACCTGGATGAGGCTGGCACAAGAACGTGGGGATTGGGCCAGCGAACGATAGATCGGGTACTATCGTCCACGCTGCACGGTCCCTGGATTTGTGGTGAATTTGATGGCCCATCGCACCCGGATAACGCTGAAGGAGTAGGGAGCCCGGAGGCGGATAAACAAGAGGGAGCCCAGAAGTGGGCCACGCTGGATGGGTCGCGAACGTCAAGCGTAGCAGTTCTCGCGGCCAACCTATCAAGGCAAAAGTAGGTGCACAGGCGAAGTTTATAGTGGGTGCAATCCCCACATAACCACGTCGTCTCCCCGGACGGCGGGGCATGCGTTAGGCATTTTCTCCAGAGAGATATCTTTGTTTTATACTATTTAGAGAAGACAAGAGCACAGACGATTTCGTTCACATTTGAGCTGTGTTATTTTTGTGGATAGGAAATCATTACTCCTCCCGCTCGAGGCGGAGTGGAAGGAAGTGTCAGACTCTTATGGACTAAAACCTTTCAATGCCCTTAGCATTCCAGAGCCGCAGTAACTCTTTCGAACAATTCCGCAACCAAAGCTGCCTAGAACTCTTCCAGTCAATAAGACAAATTTTTAACATAATTAATTGAGTTATTAATATAAAATGGTTTTGAGAATAAAAATGCGACATGTATAAATTATTAATGATTGTCATTTCCAAGGTGAATGTCGAGAAGTGGCCATGACTGCCGGAAGTCATATTTTTTACCGTAATACAGCATAATATGTGAATATTCATGAAAATAAGAATTCGAGATTGTTTTAGGTCCATTTTTTATAATAAAGTCGCGTTTGACCTTCTCATCTATGGTAAGCGATGATGTGACGTGATGGTGCACGTTTGGCCTGAAGTAAGCTATTCGCTCTTGACTTAAAGACCACCCTAAGTTGTAGCTATCAGGGCTATCATCTGCTTAGCCTTTTCACAACTATATTGGGGTCAACTTCTTGTCAAACCGGACTCAGCTGAATATCAGTATTTTACGCGGAACGGCTGCATATCAGACCTCCACAACCCATTAACTGGGTAACATGTACTCCTTGGCAAGACTGGTGTCAGATTTTCGGGCTTCTGACTATCCGCAACGACTGCCAAAGATCTACTTAACAGCCGGGACCAACGGCTTAACGTGCTTTCCGAGGCACGGAAGAGTCTCGGTATGTTAAGATGGTTGCCCATCCACAGACCTCGGCAAGCGTTGCTCAACATTTAAGATCGACCCGTGCGGCTGTAATTATTTAGCCACCAGCTCTTCAGTAGTCCTCCTCGTAGCTACTAGGGCTAATCAGGAAACAATTCCGGTTAGGAATTCCTCTCTTTAGCTGCATTTAGTTTTGCCAGTGAAAATATGGAAACCAGGGTAACTAAAGGATGGTTGCGGAATTGTTCGAAAGAATTACCGCGGCCCTGGAACACAAGAGCGTTTGAAGATACACGGGTTGGTTTTAGTCAGTAAAGGCCTTTGACCCACAGTCGGACAGTAAAATAGCTGGTCTCAATAAAAAAATAAGGAGTTTTAAAGCCCTTGGGTTTTTTGTGTACGTCAGGTAAAACCTGTCAAGGGGGAAATACCGTATTACAAGAATACCATGTCACATTTTTGCTTACGCACATATTGAAATAAAGAGGTCATTATTTGCACGATTAAACAGTTTTAGTCTTGGCATAACATTGCACTTATTTTTTTTTGTGATTGAGTGGCAAACACGTTCCAGACTATCATTATTCAAGATCTTTGCAACATTACAGGTAGTCAGGCGTCCGGATGCGAAGCAAGACGCGTCTGACGCATTCCGGACGAGTTGTGGGCACAACAGGATTGGGGCCCTGGAGCACAGAGGAGATGGCGGGACGACCAGGATGTCTTTCTTAAGAATTAAAAAAAAAACCGGCCAAGTGTGAGTCGGACTCTCACACGAAGGGTTCAGTACCATAAATAAAAAAAGACGTTTATTCTATGAGAGCCCCCCTAAAATTTTAAAGTTAAATTGTTACAGCGGCAACAGAAATACATCATCTGTGAAAATTTCAACTGTCTTGCTATCACGGTTCATACAGCCTGGTGACAGACAGACTGATAAGTTTCGTAAAAATAGCCGTTTTCTAGGATTCCGTACCCTAAAAATCGTTTCATAGAATTAGATAGATAGAGAGACCCCTACTTATAACAGTACCCTTCAAAGATTGACGGAATGATGTTATCGACAAGTAAAACTAATTAAGACGGACAGTGTACTCTTACTAAATCCCGTTAAAGATCCCGTTTTTACCCTTAGGGTACGGAACCCTAAAAAGAAGCAAAAATCGTATTGGTGACCGTTAGAAGCATATAGATAGGGATAGTGCGGACTAGTAATAATAGTGGCAAGTTTTAAGTTATTCCGCATTCGCCCTTATTTTAAATTATTATAAGGATTGAAGTAGGGCGAAAAAAATCGTATAGGAATGTTAAAATTGTTTTTTACCATAAAGTTGGTTATTTTTGCCTATTCGAAGTTTTTATGTGAGAGACACAGTTGCTAATTAGGATAATAATATTAATGGGATTATTAATATTATTATCCTAATTAGCAACTGTGTAACGTTATTTAAAATCAATTTGAATATAAATCTGTAATTTATCTTCTGAGATGAATCTTTTTATTTATTTTGATAAAAACATGTTTTCTTATTTAGATTACTTATAAATTTGCGTAAGTAAATATTTTTTGTTACGTTGTAAAATTAACTGGTGAAACGATAAAATTGAAGAAAAATATATTGAAAACTTATATTTTCGAGTAATTTATACTGCCAGTAGCCGATCAATTCCTCCAGCTTAACCTGAAATTATGAGTGTAGAGCACTTTTATCAATTAAAACTTCGTGCACAATGCTTAGGGCAAGTTCGCCTTTGTAAGGTACAAAGGCGAATTTGCCCTAGGCATTATCTACCTGTCAACCAAGGGTGGTGAATAATGTACGTACACATACATATATTAAACATAGCAGGTGCATAAAAATAAAATAAAGCAGAAAATATGTAAATTTTAGATAACGATACCCATTACATCTGTAAAGTTGACAAACGAATTAAGACGTGGTGGGTCTGCAGTCTGTACCGCGGCGCATGAAGAGGCTACGCACGTGTGTTAAGCTTCGCTTTGTAAGAAAATGTATATGATTGTGACCACTGCAACCCAGACACGTTACGCATCAATTGACGCCATTGGTACATGCGTGACTTGCTCGAATATGGTGTTCACATAGCTATATTTTAAATATAATAATAATAAAATATAACCGGTACCTGGGGGGCTGCTCTCTAAGCCCAGAGCCCGTAGTTTCGGGCATAGTTGCGGGCGTTTTTTAGTTCGTATCACCTAACCACTAAGAATTAATGACAACACGATTTGACAGTAACTGTCAAATCGTGTTGTCATTCATTCTTAGTTCGGGTTCGGAACTAATCGTAAGTCCGTAGGTGATACGGAGTAGCCCAAAACTACGGATTTCGGGTTTAGAGAATAGCCCCCTGTGCGCCGGTGTGGGCAACGCTACATTTGTACGTAGTTGTGTGTGTGTAGTGTGTACTGCAGTGGAAACGTAGACCCGCGTTGTCAAACAAACGAGGGAGGGGTTGCGCCTTTACACCCTGTACGGCTTATTTGGTTGACTTCTTCTTTCCGAGACGATGGTTAAGTCCTTAGATTGTTTGGCCCCAGTAGATGGCTACGTTGAATGCAGCAAAGAAAAGAAGGAAACGGTTATTATTATTTTCAGATAGTTTCATCTCATCTCTTGACTGGTACCAACTACATTTATTATTATTATTTTCTTTATTCATCCATACTAATATTATAAAGCGGTAAAGTTTGTATGTAGGGGGTAATCTCTGATTGCGGAATTTGTTGGAAAGAGTCACCGTGGCCCTGGAACGCAAAGGGCTTTAGAAGGAACACGGATGGGTTTTAGTTAGTAAGAGTCTGACACGCCCTTCCGCTCCACCCAGAGCGGAAGAAGTCATTTGATGATTTCCCATCCTTAAAAAAAAGGGGGATAATCTCTCGATCTACTGAACCGATTTTGAAAATTCTTTTTGTATATGATAGCCACGTTCATAGGGAATGCTATAGGCAAAAACGGGATATGCGTGTACGAAGTCGCGGGCAACAGCTAGTAGTATATACATATAAATTAAATATTAGAATATAAAAAATAGTATCCCACCGGTATCGGGAACAGGGTCCAAGCTACCGGTGGTCAGGGTCCCTGAGAGAGGAACCTCCTAACTATGCGCGCCGTGTCCAAGAGTACTGCTTTCTGGATTAAACCTTATTATTATTCACATTGCTTATCCTACGGGTCTACAACGTGTAACAGAATAAACGCAATACCTCTTAAGGGGTCATTGTACTCATCATTATGAACAACTTTTACTATGGGACCAAACCCGTAATCGCGAAAAGAAAATCTGCTGTTCAGTACATTTTATTACCGAATTATGTGCACGACATATGTGGCAGTCAATTTATTTTTTCACGATTTCAGTGTTGGGTCTCATAGTAAAAGTTGTTCATAATGATGAGCACAATGACTCTTCAAGAGGTATTGTGTTTATTCTGTTACACCTTGTATAAAACCCTGTTTCGCCAAGTTATGTTTGCCGTGTTCTTTGGAGCTAACTCCCTTTCTAACTACACACGCTCTTAAGCTATACCAATGGTTTGTCTACGGCTGATATTTTTGGTTACAAACTAAACAATATGTAACAGAATAAACGCAAAAAAATCTGCTGTTCAGTTACATTTTGTCGAGTTTTGCGCTCGTAAGTATATGTGGCAGTCGATTTTTTTTTTCGCGATTTCAGTGTTTGTCCCATAGTAAAAGTTGTTCATAATGATGAGTACAATAACTCCTTAAGAGGTATTGCGTTTATTCTGTTACACGTTGTATAAAACCCCATTTCGCATTATGTTTGCGGTTTTCTTTGGAACAATTCTCAAGCGATAGCGATGTCTTTTCTACAGCTGATATTATTAGTAATAAAGTATAGATATTAAACAATATAATTTATTACTGATTGTCACATATATGACACATCATTTTCAGCAGCCAATATGTTGATCTACTGCCAAGTTTTACTCGTTACGTCCGCATTAAATAGTATTAGACGCATATTATATGCATTGTCACATTTATGAGTATTTATACATGGCCAAGAGCACCTTAGTAACAAGTTTTCTAAATTCTTGGTGAAGGGTGGGGGGCGATATAAAACTGAAAAAAAAAGCTCTAAGATGTAGGTTCAGTATCTGTTATGTGGGAGGCTGAATTGTGAGGATAAGAGACCTGGTGTTATATATACCAAATTCAAAGTCAAATAATTTATTTTAATTAGACCATTGAACTTCAATGTTTACAGAAAAAAACAGGCCAAGTGCGAGTCGTACTCTCACACGAAGGGTTCCGTACGATAAAACGAAAAAAAAAACACGTTTCTTGTATGGCTCCCTTTAATTTTGATTATTTGTTGTTATAGCGGCAATAGAACTACACACTCTGTTTAAATTTGAACTGTCTATCTATTACGGTTCTTGAGATACAGCCCGCTGACAAACAGACGGACGGACGGACGGCGGAGTCTTAGAAATAGGGTTACGTTAATTACCCATCGGGTACGAAACAAAAAAAAAAACAACGGGTTGCACTCCGGGAGTGCCGGCAGAAGTGAAAACTTGAACATTAACGTTTGCAATGGAATTATTTAATTAATTGGTATTTTGGAATGGTTAGGGAATCATTTCGCACGAATTGCTTTAATGATCAGAATAAAAGTACTATCATTTATGTGGTAAAATACAATATTCATTTATTGCGCTATCGTACACAAACATGACAATTTATATTACATTAAAAATTTAACACTTCAGAACTTGCCCTCCGTCTTACGAATTTTCGATCAGGTCACGTGTCCAGACGCGAGTTTAACATTTTTTACCCATCCCAAAAAGTGCACAACGCCGCTAAAGAAGTTTTCACTTTAAAAATATTGTGAATTGTTCATTCACGAAGGTAAATTCTTATAGCGGACAAGAAATTCGTTCCTCTTTTCAAATGAAAGTTTTACAATATTTACTTTCGTGGTACCTACCTGTTGCATGTTGGGTTTTGTTAAGTTCGAAGAAGACACGCTGTAACCTCTCCAAATAAAATAGAATATGGCAGAAGGATGAAAATTATGCAGCCTAAACATAAGTTATACAAACTATTTAAGTCTTAGATGTTCAAATAAAGACAAAATTCTATTCTAAGTCTTAATTTTAGAAAAGTCATAATCTGCCTTTTCCCAACTATATTGAGACGGCTTCCAGTTAAACCGGATTCAGCTGAATACCAGTATTTTACGTGGAGCGGCTGCCTACCAGACCTCCACAACCCATTAACTGGGTAACACGGTACTCCTTGGCAAGACTAGTGTCAGATTATCTGGCTTCTGACTATCCGTAACGACTGCCAAAGATCTACAAATGACAGCCGGGACCAACGGCTTAACGTGCTTTCCGAGGCACGGAGGAGTCTCGGTATGTTAAGATGGTCACCGATCCACAGACCAACCTTGGCAAGCGTTGCTTAACCCTAAAGATCGATCCGTGCGGCTGTTATTCTTTAGCCACAAGCTCCTCTTTTAATTAATCTCTTTTCTTTAAATTCCTCTTTCAACCCCTTAGCGGAAGAAGACTTAACATTCATGCTTATTGTATTTTTGCAAAACATACTGACTAAACCAACAATCCCCAAAAAAAAAAAAATTTCGTCCACTTGCGACGAAAATTCGCATCATCAGTATCGTGATTTCAACCCTGAATAATGTGGTGAGTTTTTTTTTTGGGCATTATGTATGGGCTGGCATACCCTTACTGTAGCCTACTGCACGCCCATGCCCCCCTCCCCCTATGCCCGCCCTCCTCGCCCTCTTCCTCTCTCCTTATTTTGCTGTGCCCGTCAGGGTCCAAATTGATATTTTACTTTGTTAATACGAAATACATATGGAATGCAATAAAGAATTGAGTATTGAACCCGGAAAACAAAACCTACTTGAGGCATTATTTTGTTTACACTTTGTATTGACTGTTAAAGACAAACACAATATGTAAATAAATGACATATGTATACGACATGAACGTGGCCGCTTGTACAGTCAGCGACAATATCGATTAACGCAGCTACTTTATACATCATCTAATTTGACACAAAAGTATTTCATAATCTGGATTTTACCATCTATCTATACTAATATAATAATGCCGAAGAGTTTGTTTGTTTGAACGCGCTGATCTCTGGAACTACCAGTAGGATTTGGAAAATTCTTTTTTCATTTTATTTTCTTATTAGTAACTGAGTAATATGATACCCTAGTGATACATTGGCTTCTAACTAACCGTAACTACTGTCACAGATGTTTAAATGATAGCCGGCACCAACGGCTTAACGTGCTGTCTGAGGCACGGAGGAAACTCGGCACGTAATGGATGGCCGCCCATCCACGGACCTACGGGCAAGCGTAACTTAACCAGGCTGTTATAATTTATCCACGAGCTCCTCATTTATAAGACCAATGTGTAAACCTTTTGTAGCTGACTGTACGATGTTATCGGTGAAGATTGACGACGCATTCTGCTCTTCACAATCTTGAATTTGACCCTTAGGTCTTTAACGACATTAATTCTGTTTTGCCCCGGCTTTTCTTTACTTTTTTATATAATATGGGTTTGCTCTTGACTCCAGTCTAGGTCATAGATGACAGATAAATCCGACGATGGAGCGAGCTTACCCAGAAGAAGCCTGTTCACTCTAATTTTGAAGAGATTAGGGTTGTATGCGTTCGGAAACACAGACGCAGGCAGAGTTCCACTCCTCAGCTGTGCGCATTATAAAAGACGTTTGGAAACGTTAAGACTTGGACCAATCAATCAAGATGTGGAAGCTCATTCCGAACTATGTAAAACGGGTAACCCTGTACAAAGGGTAAAACGGGACCCTATTACTAAGACTTCGCTGTCCATCTGTCCGCCTGTCACCAGGCTGTATCTCATGAACCGTGATAGTTATAGTAGGCGCCAGATAATCGTGGAATAACGGTCATTGACCCACCTACAATTATTGACATTTTTAATTTGAAAAACGGAATTAATGACACAAAGCTGTCCCGAATCATCATCTCTCGTGATCCTTAACATTGTCTAATAATGAAAAACGATTCATATTTAATTGTTCAGGTACCTATGAACAGTTATTAGGGAAAGGTCAATATACTTTATTCCACATTTATCTGGCGCCTACTATAGACAGTTGAAATTTTCACAGATGATGTATTTCTGTTGCCGCTATAACAACAAATACTAAAAACAGAATACAATAAATATTTAAGGGGGCTCCCATACAACAAACGTGATTTTTTTGTACAGGGATAGATAGAACACTGGAGATGAATATAGGATACTTTTTTTTTGTCTAAAACCAAACGCGAGCCGAGCCGTGGACAGTAACTAGTTAATAATAACAAAGGTGGCAATGCTAAAGGTTTGTTTACCAAGATCAAATCTTAGATATTCTCTAGCATCATATAATACGTGTCGGTGTACTAACTATGTAGGTAAGGTGGATAAAACATTTATTTGGTACAAGAACAGAAAACACAACACCCAAATCACACTTACATAAATCATAATACTAGAAAATACAAATATGAAAACACATTAAAAAAAAGAAAAAGATAGAATTTATGGCAATCTGTGAATGCCAAACTACCTACCGAAATAAAAAAAAACAACGGGTTGCACTCCGGGAGTGCCGGCAGAAGTGAAAACTTGAACATTAACGTAGTGCATTTTTGATATTTTGGAATGGTTAGGGTTAGGGAATAAAAATTTTGCCTGTCAGCACGATGGTCGCGAACTTATCATACAGGGTGCGCCTAGTCTAAGTTGAATAGAAACATGACATTGATTCTATCAAAGGTCATTGTCGAAAGCGATTAAAATAAATTTTTAATCGCTTTATTTTTAAAATGTTTAAAGCGAATTGGTGGAATAGCAACAAGGTAAGGATGGTAACTTGCAGTGCGTCTAGATGTCCGATGGTAGAAGGAGGCCGGTGGGATGAGATCATGGAGTTCCTGGACACTCTCCCCGAAGTACAATCTGTAGAAGACCGACAAGCAGGCAACCTTGCGGCGATGAGCCAAGCTGTGAAGCTTGGCATCCACCAGTCTTACGTCGCCAATGAGCCTTTTAGCTCTGCGTTCCACCGAGTCAAGCGCGGCAAAAATAAAATAGACTCTGAATCGTACAATAAAAGGCATTTTTTAAAGACTCTAATATTGAACTTCTATCCTAACTAATCAATACTCTACATATTTCAAATGATATTTATTTTGTGAGTAGGTTAAACATAACACTTTTACACGTCTTTTGTGGCACTTCAAACTAGGTGAGGCCGGTGTTTCCTAGCTGACTACCCTGAGAAGAAACACCGAAACAAACTCAGAGGTCAAAGTCTCTTTTAAAGTCCACACAATCGTACTGGTCAAATCATATGAACCATGTAGGTTAACGTCTGGAGTGGTCTTTTGAGGAAAGTACCACACACCATGCGCGTGCAGTAGGCTACCAGTAAGGGTAGGCCAGCCCATACATAATACCAAAAAAAAAAAAACCACGAATTCGAATCGTCAGTATCGTGATTTCAACCCTGAATAATGTGGTGAGTTTTTTTTTGGGGATTATGTACCTATGGGCTGGCCTACCCTTACTGTAGCCTAATGCACGCCCATGCCCCACACAGATTTGAGTGGACCTGTCCAGACAGTGCAAGCATTTGTCAGTTATCGTGTAATTCTAATCTATCTATCCATATAATAAAAATGTTACGGATCGCTGTCTGTGCATGGAAGACATATGAGAAAAAACATTATTGGGATCTTTATCAACGCAAATAGCACCCAAAACAATGATTGTTAGAATTTCTGTCTCTTTATCTGTGCGTTTGTGCACGCTAACGCTCAGAAACGGCTTCGATTCGATTAGATTTAGATGTGGTTACTCACTAATACATTGTGTTTAGCTTCACTTAACATTTAGTCTTTGTTTCATGTCAATCGGTTCATAAATAAAAAAGTTATGTCAACTTAAAGAATCACGTCGAACATTAGTTAAACTATCTATATCTATCTATTCTTTCTCTGTTCAGTAGCATTGACTGAAACTTTACTAAACTTCATAATCTTAAAATAAAAATGTCTGCCCCAAGTAACTATTCCACGCGGACGAAGTCGCGGGCAAAAGCAAGTCTTTACTAATATTATGAATGCGAGTTTGGATGGAATGAAGTTTGTTACACAATCACGTCAGAACCGCTGAACGGATCATGATGAAATTTGGCACAGAGGTAGATTATGGTCTGGAATAAGACATGGGATACTTTTCATTCGAGAAATATGTTTCTTTGGGATCATTTTCGATATTCACGCAGGCAGAGCCGCGGGCGGTAGCTAGTATTCCATAAATGCGAAAGTGAGTTTGAAAACAAATAAAAAAATAATAATGATAAAAAATATTAATTTATTCTACTTTTCTGTTTGTTTTGTGCGAGTCCCAAATAAATATTTTTCTTTCTAAACCGATTTTGATAAATTATAGTAGAACCCAGGAGACGGTTATATCCTACTTTAACGCGAGCAAAGCCACGGGCAGAAACTAATCTACCTTAAAACGCTGAAATATTCAAAACCGGTTTAGTTAAATGAATGGCGATCGCACTTTGTTTTTGTTTGTCAGATAGGAGGACGATGTAGCATTCTCTTTCAGATTTGACCTCTTTAAGGTGGAGCCTGTGAAATTCAAATTTTCAAATGTGTTTTGCAATTTGCAAGTCAGTGTCAGGCTGTATGTTGAACAAAATATGATTCGCGACCGTAACACGTATTTATTTACAGAATTATAAGTAATCATTAAAATCATCAATACAACCCTCCGAGTTCATTTAACTCGATTAAATGGTTATTTCATAAAAAGTCATTCAATCGAGTTACATGAATGATACAACCTGTATTGATGATTTTAATAATTATAATAACTCAGTAAAGCCATATTTGTTACGGTCGCCAATCGTATTTTTATCAACATACAACCTGACACTGACCTGCAAAATGCAAAAAATGTATGACAATTTGAATTTCGCGGGCTACCCTGGCGCTTTTACCTTAAATCATAACGACTGATTTATAACATATAGGTAACATCACACCTTAGGAGTTAGAGACGGAAATGATGACAGTACCCACAACTTTGCCGGATACTTTCCAAGTCCCATAATCTAAGCTGCGGCCAGGGACTGAATACCGATATAATTTGGATACCAATACCAACATATCGCTATAAATACCGGTATTTAGGTATCGATATAATACCGTTATTATTAAAATTTTCTTGTGTTTTTTGCACTTTGCAGGTCAGTGTCAGGTTGTATCTTGATCAAAATATGATTCGCGACTGTAATAAATATGTATTTACTTAGGAATCATCAATAAAGATTCTGTAACGTCACATTGTAGCCTGATATCAGTTCTGAATATTGATATAATTATCGATATTTTATACCGATACTCAAATTACTGATATAAAATACCAGTATTTATCCCAGAATCGATATAGTCATCGGTATTTTCTTAAAAATATCGGTATTCTTTGAGTATCGATATCGGTCCCTGGCTGCGGCTATAAACAGGCACAGAAATAAACGGTTGTCTTGCTCGTTTCGCTGCATACTTCCAATTAGGAAATTCTAAGTTATAGTCTACCGGATATAACTTAGAATTGCCTCATAGAAAATACGTCAAAACATTGGCTTTTCCAAGGAGCAGTCCCACAATCCTGCCATCAAGGAAAGTCGAAAACAGAAACATGAAAATAAATAATCATTAAAAACAACACTTACTTGATGAATAGTAATAACTCCAGCTTGTTCCGTCATTTTTAACTTAAATAAAAACTAAACAACACAACTTAACTACAACACTAATATCACAGATTGAATAAATAAATAAATAACTTAGTCTCTTTAGTTTATCACAGCATTTTCACTTAATCATCCTCGATGTCCAAATCCCAAAGATTGGCTATACCACTCAACAGTCTCCTTATAACTGAGTCGACGATTGTGTTTAAAAATATGCAGTAGTAGAACAATATCCACCAGCATTCGATGACGATACGTAAGTCTGCCGCGGACATTTACACAGAACGTGTGAACCGCTCGGCGGTCATGCACTGAATGAGGTATTTGCTGCCAGGAATTCGTATTTGGAATCTGCGCGCGCGCCGATAAGCGGCTATCAACGCGGCGGAGTGACGATCATGAATACTGTGTTGAGTTGTGTATCGGGACAGTATGCGGCGTGATAGCAATTTTGTGATATAGGAAGCTCATCTATCGGTGTTTATTAATGAGGTAAAATTGCATGTAGCGGATGAATGATTTAATGATTCTTCTGAGTAAGCTCGCTCCATCGTCGACTTTGTCTCTGTCATCTATGACCTAGACTAGAGTCAAGAGCCAAACTAACTCAAATAAAAATAAGAAGAAAGGTTTATAATTTGCATGCATGTCTGATCTGTGACAACAAATACTTTGGCTGTATATTTTAGCCACGACTCATTACAAGTATGAGAAAATAATGTATATAGAAGGACAAATCCTTATCCTTACTTCCTTGCGAATATTATAAATGCGAAGGTAACTCTGTCTGTCTGTCGCGCTTTCACGCCATAACTACTGAATCGATTTAAATGAAATTTGGTACACAGATAGTCTAGAGCCTGAGAAAGGCCATAGGTTACTTTTTAATGCGAAAAAGAGGTTGTGAGGGGTTGAAAAGGGGGGGATGAAAAGTTGTATGGAAGTATCGTCATTTTTAGAGCTAGAAGATTAAAACTTATTCTTTAAGGCTGTTGTTGATTCGATACAAATAAATATGACATTCAAAGTTTGTAAAAGTTTTACCCTCAAGGGTGTTAAATAACAAAAGGGAATAGGGGATGAAAATTTGTATGCAAATATGTAAGGTTTATTAGAACGCTTTATAAGTTTAAAATAATTAGTCTAAATAATTAAAAATTCTACCCAGACACTATTCCACGCGGCCGAAGTCGCTGGCCCAGCTAGTATTCTATAAATGAGAAAGTTAGTTTGCATGTTACGCTTTACCCAGGAGACAGTTAAAGGCTACTTTAACGCGAGCAAAGCCACGGGCAGAAGCTAGTCTACCTTAACCTTTACACCGTCAGAGCATAAACGCATCGGCGGCGTGCCCCCGACGCCAAGCCACAAATTCGCCGTACTTTTTGTCACATATTTGTGACGTTTGGCGTAAAGGGCACGCGCTTGCGCTTGCTTGTCATGTATACGTGACAATGGCGTTCAAAAGGTTAAACCGCTGTAATATTCAAAACCGGTTTAGTTAAATGAATACCAAACACACTATTCCACGCGAACGCAGTCGCGGGCACAGCTAATAATAAATTGAATACACTTCGTTAACCGGTAGCGTCGCCCTACTGTCAGTAAGACGTCACAGTGAGGTTACAAGTTCAAGTGTTGATGTATTCAAACCGTGCACGCATTGCCTTTGCTTTACGAATGTGTTTAAACTTAATTGTTTGTTTGAAATGTTTCTGTGGATGAATGAACCTATCTATTTGACATTGTTTAGTTTCTGTTCCTCCATTTTTTTCTGTCTTTTGTTTACGAGTTAGATATTACATTGTTTAGTATCATAATCAGATTGGAATAGGTAGCCTATATTTACCTAATGTTCGTGGAAGTAAGTGACATAGAGTTGATAATACCTCCTCTAAAATCCCGGAATCATAAACATGACGATTGTATCCCGGGTTTTAAGAAATTGCAAATTACTTATTGCGCTTTGAATACATTTGAACAAAATTATTATATTGAAGAATCTTGTTTCTAAAAAAAAAAAAAATATAATCCGGGGTTATAATTGTCATGATTCCATTTATGATTCCGGGATATTACAGGAGGTATTATCAACTCTATGTTACTTACTTCCACGAACATTAAGTAAATATAGTCTACCTATTCCGATCTCATCATAATCTGTGCTTCCTTTTCGCAGTTTTTAGATAATAGACTATCAAATTTTGATGCGTAAAAAAGTATTCCAAATGTTCAGTTGACAATTTATCGAGAGTTTGCAATATCTCAAGTTATTTTATAATCTTACGGAGTCAGCCATTTTCCGGTGACATATCTAAACTAAAATGGAAGCCGTTGCGTTTGCTGTGGATCTGCATATCATCCTGAATATACGCAGTATCGGATGTTACGAGTTTTAAACGAATGATACAGAATTAAGGTATTATAAGTCTTCTGAATGGTGTCGGACGTAAAAGAATAGCACCATCCCATCGCTTCCCGTGGGTGTCGTAAGAGGCGACTAAGGGACTCACCAGAGAATGGGCAGCAGCATTCTCTGTGCATTGCAACAGCTACACTGCGATCGTCAACCCGCCTGCCAAGCGTGGCGATTATGG
This sequence comes from Mamestra configurata, assembly GCA_002192655.3. Lineage (NCBI taxonomy): Eukaryota > Metazoa > Arthropoda > Insecta > Lepidoptera > Noctuidae > Mamestra > Mamestra configurata. The sequence goes on from NDFZ01005315.1 coordinate 84,130, forward strand.
CAACTCCCCTTGGGGAGACCTATTTCCAGCAGTGGACGTCTTTCGGCTGATATGATGATGAAGTCTTTTTGACGAGATTCCGATGCAGTTAGAACAAGCTAGACAAGAAAGCCGGTCTTCGGTTAGCAACACGCGCCATAAACTTGATCAAAATTAAGACATAACTTATCTTTAACTAAGCCAGAGGCCAGCGCTTAACGAGTTTGGCCAACTCTGGCTTTTATGATATTAATCACAGGTATCAAATTATGATAGCTGTACAATTTACGACCAATTAATCAAACCAATGTTTAACCTTTTGAACGGCATTGTCGCGTGTACGTGACAAGCGCTTGCTTGTTTGCGTGCCCTTTACGTCAAACGTCGCAAATATGTGACTAAAAAAAATACGACAATTTGTGGCTTGGCGTCGGGGGCACGCCGATTAATGACTTCTTCCGCTCTGGGTGGAGCGGAAGGGCGTGTCAGACTCTTACTGACTAAAACCCATCCGTGTTCCTTCTAAAGCCCTTTGCGTTCCAGGGCCGCGGTGACTCTTTCGAACAAATTCCGCAACGGGGACACGCCGATGCGTTTATGAAGAAAGAAAAGAGTTTATTTATGCCAAGCAAGACGCATACCAAAAAAAAAAATAACAAAATTCGGAAACATGCGTCACATTCGCGCAAAAGGCCATCGCTCAGCATAATGGCGGGACTCGTGTGCGAGACAGAGCCACAGCGCTGGTTTTCAGCGACAACCGGCGTTTACAGAATGACTTCGATCGATTTATGCTCTGGCGTTCTGAATCCGGTTTGACAGGATGTCGAACTCAGTATAGTTGGCAGATGATGATGATGGTACGGACCGCCCCGACAGCCGCTGAGCCAGTAGTCTTAAATTCGCCACTTAATAATAATTCTAGTTCGATCCAGCCCGTCCCTAGCTGTCCTCCCCCCAGCGACGCCCTAAGCCGAGGCCTGTACCCCACAGGGGGTGCCCGCGAGCTTGTAGTCGCTTAGTTTGTAAGTTTTTATAAGCCCTGGCTGGAGGCTTTAATATTATATTAAGGCCACCACAGGCAGGCCCGGTTAAGCAGTCGACAACCTTATAGGTTGAACTGCGAGACGCTATTGATAAAAAAAAAATATGATGGTACGGAACCCTTCGTGTGCCAGTCCGACTTTCGCACATGATCGGTTTTTTATTTTATTTATTTGAGAAATCGCATACTTTGGTTTCATTGTCAGAAAATTTGCTAATAAGGGTTCGTAGCCCGGCTTCCTTTCTAGGGTGTATCCGTACTGAAGTGTCGTCAATCAGAGAGAGTCTATAAATATACTCCTAATTAAAACTTCCAATTAATAAGCTAGATAGTTTCCAACGATAAGAACACGTGAAGAATGATACAGTTCACGTTTAGACGAGACGAAATGACACTCGCAACGTGATACTAGAGTAATCTTCATTTTCTATACGTATAAGGTTACTAGCATTTGCCCGCGATTGTATATTCCGTTTTTTTCTCGTTCCCGTAGGAATTTCCCGTTCCCGTATAGTCTATAGCATTCCTGATGAATGTAGCTATTCTAGGATATGCGTTCAAACAAACAAACTCTTTAGGTTCAGTTTGTTTGTTTGAACGCGCTAATCTCTGGAAGTACCTACCAGTCGGATTTGGAAAATTATTTTTTTATATGATTCGCTTTTGCCCGCGTCTTCGGACGCGCATATCCGATTATCCCGGTTTCCGTAGGAATTTAGGAACGAATTATACAACTAAACCTTCCTCATGAATAACCCCATCCATTGGAGAAAACCGCATGAAAATCCGTTCAGTAGTTTTTGAGTTTATCGCGAACAGACAGACAGACGCGGCGAGGGACTTTGTTTTATAATATGTAGTGATAGTGATACCTACGAGGAGCTCGTGGCTGATGAATATCAGCCGCATGGGTCGACCAAAGTTAAGCAATGCTTGCCAAGGTTGGTCTGTAGATGGGTGACCATCTTAACACACTGAGTATCCTCCGTGCCTCGGAAAGCACGTTAAGCCGTTGGTCCCGGCTGTCATTTGTAGATCTTTGAATGTGACTCCAGTCTTGCTAAAAACTACCGTGTTACCCAGTTAATGGGTTGTGGAGGTCTGGTAGGCAGCCGCTCCACGTAAAATACTGGTATTCAGCTGAATCCGGTTTGACTGGAAGCCGACCCCAATGTAGTTGAGAAAAGGGATTTTAGGAAGGGTAAATGAAGAGTACCTTATATTATATACAGTAATCGGATAATCGGGCGCTTATATACCTTTACTTCTTCCCGTGAAAGAATAATATGGACATTCCTTTCTGAATAAATAAGTTCAATCCCGGGTTGGACATTTTTGTAAAAACAACTATATCAATCTTAATGAAATTATAGCAGTGGTTATTTTGATTTAGTATCTTTATTTTATTCAGAACAAATGGAAAATCATAAAAACTTTCATTGTAAATTGAAAGTTGCATCAGAATCAGCTTTTTAAATTAAAAAAATTATAATGAGTTTTCACAACGAGTTCTAACTAAGTATATTTTGTATGTGGGCATTTTTTTTAGGGCAATATCGAACGATTCCGGGATTCGGGATGCTGAAAAGCATGTCTTTATTATACTTTCGTGGGAATAAAAGTGAAGTTTAGGTTAGCGCCCGATTATCCGATCACTGATTGTATTTTACTTAATTCCAAAGAAACCATGAATTTCTTTTATCACAAATTTGCAATTATGACCAAAATGACAAAAACTCCTACTGAAATGGTAGGTAGTATTTCATTCAGTTTAATCAAAAGACAGTCAAAATACATATTTTTTTTGTAATATTTTTTCTTTTGTTGTTATCCTACAAACACGTCTACGCAAAAACGAGTACAATACTCTATTTTAGAGTACGGTTGGCAACGTTAGTCTGGAAGCCGACTATATCTATGTCTTTTAACTGGGAAAAGGCTCGGCAGATGGGTGTAGAATATTAAAGAAGAAGCCAGGAATGTCACGCCGTAATGCGAGTAGCCCTTACGTCAAAGCGATTTTTTTTTAATAAAAATGGCTGCCCTATGTAACTATTCCACGCGGACGAAGTCGCGCTAGTAGTATATATTACTTAATTCTAAAGAAACCATGGATTTATTTTATTACAAATTTGCAATTATGACCAAAATGACAAAAACTCCTTCAGTGGAATACTGAAATGGTAGGATTTCATTCAGTTTAATTAAAAGACAAAGTTAAAATAAACACGAGTATTTTAGCGTACTTTACTGCTTTTGTAGATTTAAGAGAACGTCAATGCAAAATAGAGTACAATACTCTATTTAAGAGTACGGTTGGCAACCCTAGTCTCAAAGTCAAAGCATTTATTTCAAATAAACCACTAACAGGTACTTTTGAATTGTCAAAGCCAGTCCGTCAAAAACATGAAACACGCACGCTCGAAAGCGTAGATCTCTATGGAGAAGAACGTGCATGAAACTGTACGGACATTCTTTTTAAATCATTTTATATTTACAAAAATCCTGGTTACATTAACCTTGTTGCTTCTATATATGAGAACAATGTAAAGAAATAAAAAACAATTTTTTGTATCAAATATTAAAATTGGAAGCCGAACAAAGTCCAGACTGCTAAACCGGAGGTCGTGGGTTCGATTCCCACTCAGGACAAATCTTTGTGTGATGAGCATGATCATTTGTTCTGCGTCTGGGTGTAATTTGTCTATAATATGTATGTATTTAGAAATATATAATTATGTTTATCAGCTGTCTGGTTGCCATATCACAGGCTCTGCCTAGTTTGGGATCAGATGACCGTGTGTGAGTTGTCCCAAGATATTATTATTATTATTAAAAAAAAGTCTGGAAGCCGACTTAACATAACTGGGAAAAGGCTCGGCAGATGGGTGTAGAATATTAAAGAAGAAGCCAAGAATGTCACGCCGCAAAACGAGCAGCCATTACATCCAAGTGTTGCATAATCAACGTAACAGTTTGACATTGAATTGCTAATGAATGCAAATGATATATTTGGCGCAGGCAGTTTATTACACGAGCCTCGGAACTGCACGAATATTGAAGCTAAATATTTGTTTGTTTAACCTTTTGAACGCCAGAGCATAAAATAAACGCAACGGCGTGCCCCCGACGCCAAGCCACAAATTCGCCGTACTTTTTGTCACATATTTGTGACGTTTGGCGTACAGGGCACGCGCTTGCTTGTCATGTATTCACGACAATGGCGTTAACACAGGACAAAAGGTTCATGGTGAAATGGCTTAGGTTTTAGCAGTACCTATAGCTTGTTTTTTCATTTTCTGGGGTTAAGAAGTAGGAAGGAAGCCCATGACATTAAAATTCTTTATGTAGCCGTATGAAGGTGGCCTGGTGAGGGTCGCGGATAGCCGATGGATGCGAGACGCACAGGACCGGTTGTTGTGGCGACACGTAGGAGAGGCCTGTCCAGCAGTGGACGTCTTTCGGCTGATGTAATGATGATGAAGGTTGATCTTCAGATATCAGGGCCGAGTCCGGGACTTCGACGGAGCGTGGACCTGATGAACTCGTTCACACATCTCTACGTCCGAGATGCATCGGGCCACGTTTTGACGGAACAAGCCCGGCCACGTACTAGATACATTTGAATCAACCTACCAGTACCACCCATTGCCGGCCATTGTATGTTGTACATTTCTTTTTTCAGCATATACTGTTCCACTGCTTGGCGAAAGCCTCCCCCAATTCCTTCCAGATATTTTTGTCCTGAGCCACCTCGAAGCAACCCTAGCAGAAGGCGTCTACGTGGTCTCGCCACCTCTTCCGGCATCGACGTCGACCAAGGAAAAAAAATTTTTTTTACAAAAAAATATAACCAACTTCCAAAAAAAAAACTACAAAGTATAAAATAACTTTTATTTCGGAAGTCGGTGTTTTTGGTCGTTTCTTTGTATTTTAACACCGGTTTTTTGTGGTTCTTTTCTTCCCACACACCAACACCACTACAAAGTCGCAAGAGAGCAAAATACGCAATTTTGTTTACTTGGATGACATATTTTTTTCAGCTATTTGATTTAAAAACTAAACCACTAACCCATTTTGATGAAATTTCTATGGGACCAATCGGAAAGTAAAACATTTCACAAAAAAAATAAATTTTTCAAATCGGCTGTTTTTATTTTCACGAACCCCAAGCTCGAAACAATAATAAAGAGCATTCTATTTTATTTGTGTCAGGCAAGCTATGAGGTCGCCTGAATAAGACAGTATGTCAACATTTAACGATTGTTGGTGTAATGTTTGCATACAGGAGGATTGGCAACAGATTTATTAGCACCTTTATAGTGTACTAATATAACTTGAGGCATACCATTTTCTCATGGATATTATTGTTACGAGCTTAGGGTTCGTGACAATAAAAACAGCCGATTAAATGAACAAAATGACACTTTCATATAACACACTAATTACAACTTTAAACTCACTAATCATAAAACACAACTTCACTACTGATCACTTTAATCGCACTTGAATATCGATTCCGAAGTATTCGCTCTTATCGCAAATCCATTGACTCGGTTGCGGGCTATGCGGTCCTTATATAGGTCAGTTAATTCTAGAACTTTCTATTGTCGAAACATCTGGAAAGTTCGCCTAAATACCGTTCCCGACTGACCAGATGTCGAGAACCCTAGAATGTTCTAGCGTAGAAACTAGTAGGTACTTGACTCTACTAGTTCTGCTACTCGATAATAGATAGCGCTAGTAGTACCTAATGTCGTTATGTACCCGGCATTAATTTTGGCGCGTAACATTATCATACGATACTGTTGAATTTGTTTTAAACTATTTGTCGTCTCGGACCTGCTTGTTATGTTAGATATTAAGAAGAAAAGGAGCAAGATGAGCAGCATAAATGCTGAGATAGGGACCATTTTGGTCTCGCACAGATAATATCCATGTTTGTTAGCTAATATTAATTTATTTAATTTACTGTTTTGTTTGTCCTGTGCGAGTCCCAAATAAACATTTTTCCTTCTTTCTTTAGATGGCGTTAGACATGAACTAAGTGGAGTGACGGAAGAGAGAGCTTGAAAGAAGGGTAGGGAGGCGTGCAATGTAGAACACTCACCTTGTTTAAAATATTGCATGCTTGTGGATTTCATGTACAAGCGAGATAGAAACGGGAGGGAAAGAATTCATTGGCACTGAAAATTCGTCGACATCGCTATCAACGAGAAAAGTGCCCAAAATACTGGTAGCATCGCCATGTTAAATGTTTTCATTGCTAGTCTAACAATTTTTTTTTCCTACGCCTCCGCGGTTCTTTTCCGATTAATTTCATTGCAGGGTTCAAGACAGTTGAATCGTTTCTCCGGGACTGGTCGAGCTTCATTGACTCGCCGTTTCTCTTCGCCACTGTTGATTCTGACTCTCAGGAGTTGCAGTGGTTTTGGAGTAGTGCGGCGAGCTAGTCTCAAAGCAAATTAACAAAACCCGAAAGAAGGAAAAGGGACACCTAAAACGCATTTATGTACGTGTCAAGATTGAATAAAACCTGTCAGCCAATGGACAGAAGACATCGCAATATCTTTGCAGTCCATATGGCTTTGGTCTAGAACTTCAGTATCCCCAATGTCATTGCAAATATCAATTTACAAGCAAATAAGACGTATGATTACTGTGCAAATATTTTGAACAATTTCATAACAACAATAATATGTACTGATATAATAAACGATACACGACATAACTACGGCATTAGAGGAATTGGAGACACACCCACTTTTCAATGATAAGTGATAACGTTTTGGTGCACACCCACTTTTCAATGATAAGTGATAACGTTTTGGTCTCAATTGAAGTTATTTCAAGCTATTTATATTTATTACTTGCTTCAGTGATTCTATGCTTCGTTCGGATGTCGCGGTTACAAATTAGTATCCGATTAAGTTTGAACTTGGGATACTTATATAACTTTGGAGACACTATAATTATAGATATGATTATCAGTGATCGGATAATCGGGCGCTAAATACTTAAACTTCACTTTTATTCCCACGAAAGTATAATACGGACATACTTTTCGGAATCCCGGATCCCGGAATCGTTCCAAATCCCTGAGATTGCTAAAAATGCATACAAAATATAGTTAGAACTCGTTGTGAACTCTCATTATATTTTATAGGTATTTCATTTGTTTTTAAATAAAATAATGATACTAAATCAAAATAACCACTGCTATAATTTCATTAAGTTTGTTATAGTTGTTTTAACAAAATTGTTCAATCCCGGGAACCCGGGATTAAATATTTATTAAGAAAGGAATGTCCATATTATTTTTATCCATATTTATACTTATTATTTTATTTGTATATGTCTTTTATATATGCTCCGTGAGTGTATCCGTGGCACCACTGACTGGACTTATCAGAATACCAGCGCTGCATTATTTATTTTTTAGATATCGCAGCATAAGCTGAGATAGGGACCATTTTTGCCTCGCACAGATAATTATTTGATTATACTGTTTAGTTATTAATTTTATTTTACTGGTTTGTTTGTCTTGTGCGTGTCCCAAATAAAAAAAAAATCTTTCATATTATTTTTCACGGGAAGAAGTTTAGGTATATAAGTGCCCGATTATCCGATCACTGACGATGATATAGGTAGTCCTCCTGACCGATTTCGGCCATAGCAGGCAATCTCATACGACCCTAATCTCTTCAAAATTAGAGTGAACAGGCTTCTTCTGGGTAAGCTCGCTCCATCGTCGACTTTGTCTCTGTCATCTATGACCTAGACTAGAGTCAAGAGCAAACCCATACTAAATAAAAAAAAAATAAAAAAAAATCTCATCGGAGACCAGCTATCGACGCGGGACATTTTAAAGTGCATAATATTTTGTTTAGGTTTATCATTTTGTTATGTGATAATAAATACTTTTTCTTGTTGTCTTTCTTCATCACTCTCGCACTCCGATGGGACATGGGACGGCAATCCGACACGACCGGTGAGAGATCTGCTGCCCTACTATGACGTGCTAATGCCATTCAATTCCGATGATGTAAAAGGGATAGTGCTATTCGCCATGTATAGCTCCGTCTCTCTCTTAGAGCGGAATCATGATCGTTTTAAGACTTCATAGTAACCCTGCTGGCCAGGACTAATGGGTTAATACTAATATGGGGCTGGACTGATGATGCAGCCTCACCTAAAAAGATAGCATCGTCGTGTTTGGATTAATCTTTACTTGTTTGTTTGTTTGGTTGAATGCGCTAATCTCCGAAACAGCTGTTTCGAATTGAAAAATTCTTTTAGTGTTGGATAGCTTATTTATCGAGGCAGGCTATAGGATATATAACATCACGCTACGACCAAAAGGAGCGGAGCATTAATGAAAAATGTGACTCAGACGAAGTTGCACGGGTCAGCTAGTAATATTATAAATAAGAAAGTGAGTTTGTAACGTTTTCTCGCCTAAACCGCCGAACCGATTTTCGTGAATCATGGTACAAAGATAGATCGGGATCCTGGAGAAGGTTACAAGCAACTTTAACCCGCGTGAAGCAGGAGCGAATCAAATAAATTGTTAGATTATTAGACGTGTTTAGATATTCTTTATTATCTCATTGATATAAAACTTACGCAACTGATTTTTGCAAACTGGGACAATGTCAACAACATGAGTTTATGAATTATTTATGATTTGTAATTTAAACACGTAAATAAATAAATTAATGATTCGCGAACTTCATTTTACTCTAACTTACTTACTCAGAGACGTAACTTAAAAATAATTAGGGCCTTTGCACACGGCGTTTTTCTGACGTGCCAATAACGCGCACATGACGCGCTTCAAACGCAGACAGTAAACCTTTACACACGTACAAAAATTTAGTGTCGCATTTGTATCGATACAAACGCGCTGATACGGCGATACAGACGCGCTGAAGTCGCGCGTGTGGATTGTTTCTGCTGTTTCTCCGACAAATAAACGCGTTACGCAATACAGACGAGCTATGAACGCGATTCTCGCGCGCGTTTGTATCGCGTTGTACGCGCGTTTGTATGGATGCAAATGCGACAATCTGCTTTTTAGTCATTTACAGCGCCGTAAGCGCGAGTTCGAAAAACGCGCGTCGTCGGCGCGTTTTTTATACGCCGTATGCATAGGCTCTTAATGATTGGTTGAAATCAATGCGGTAACAGTAAATATAATTACCGGAATTCTTTCATTGATATCTGGCATCAGGTTCATTTTTATTCCGGAAAATTGCCTGCTTTCTATGAGATAGGCCACAGGGGGCGAAGCTGCGAGAAAATCACATCGCCTCTTCGCTTCAATAACGTTACAAGTCCGACGGTTATTTTTTGAAGTGAAAACTTCTTTAGCGGCGTTGTGCACTTTTTGGGATGGGTAAAAAATGTTAAACTCGCGTCAGGACACGTGACCTGATCGAAAATTCGTAAGACGGAGGGAGTTCTGAAGTGTTGAATTTTTAATGTAATATAAATTGTCATGTTTGTGTACGATAGCGCAATAAATGAATATTGTATTTTACCACATAAATGATAGTACTTTTATACTGATTAATTAAAGCAATTCGTGCGAAATTATTCCCTAATCATTTCCAAATATCAAAAATGCACAACGTTAATTTTCAAGTGTTCACTTTTGCCGGCACTCCCGGAGTGCAACCCGTTGTTTTTTTTATTATTGAAAGCGCCGAGACCGATTTATATTTTCCAAAACGCGTAAAAAAAAATATTAACTGTCGGACTAATCACGTTATTGAAGCAAAATCGCCGTGCATGATTTTATTTATAAAAAAACGTCAATAAACAACAAATGAATGTCGGACTTATCACGTTTTTGAAGCAAAGAAGGGATATGCTGTCCGGTCCGCCTCAGTTAAAAATATTTAAGAGAGATTTTGTCTCAGTAGTATGGATTTATTTAACCCGACCGCCAAAACCAGAAGACCGATAATTTATAAGTAACGTCTCGGAATGCGGCTGTTAAAGAGATAATTTAGTGACCCCGGTTAAAAGGAAACCAGCTAAAAAAATACTGATGTCCAAAGAGATGAAGATTTATAGCATTATATATTTTAACATAATAATTATGTCTTTGTTAGCGATGACGTCAAATATTATGGAGGAGGCTACGTTGCTTACCTTCAAGGTTAAGCAACACTTGCCGAGGTCAACCCGTGGATGGGTGGCCATCCATTAGATAAAGGGACTCCTCCGTACTTTGGAAAGCACGTTAAGTCGTTGATCTCTACAGTCAATTGTAGATCTTTGGCAGTCGTTACTGTAGCCTACTGCACGCGCATGCGGGAAGTACACCATCTTCTTCGTCGTTCTCACTCTGTTGAGGAATGCGCGAACATAAGACGCATCTCCACCATTTTGACTGACCTGTTGGTCGAGTGGTTAGTGACCCTGACTGCTAAACCGGAGGTCGTGGGTTCGATTTCCACCCAGGACAAATCTTTGTGTGACGAGCATGATCATTTGTTCTGTGTCTGGGTGTAATTTGTTTATAATATGCCTACTGCATGTCATGCGAATCCTACCCTCTATTGTGATCTCTCTCTATCACTCAAAGGTTTGCTGGTAGAAAACTCATTTTTGAGTTAAGCTCGCCTTTGTACATGAACTATTTAAATCACTGTGAATTAATATAAGCTGTTATGGTGTACATTAAAGAATTAAAGAAATACGAGGAAAAGTTGAACAAGCGCATGCTCGTCCATCAGTCAGGGAGGTGTAATGTATGTAATACTCAAGATCGAATCTGAAATGTTACATTACGAAGAATGGTCCCGGTGAGGCACTAAAAGTGTCTACAGGTACACACCAAGACCCAAATTCTTTTCAACCACTTCCAAAAGAAGGAGGTTATCAATTCGACTGTTTGTTTTTTTCTTTTTTTTTATTGTCAGGAACTGGTATTTTCGGTAGTATTACGCCTGACGAACTATTTCACAAGTAGCTGTACAAATTCTTGAAAGATTGATAGGAATCTTTACGGAAATCAGTAATTTGCATTAATTGCAAGGTATTTTTAACTGGCTAACTGTTACTATATAGACATGCATAATGCAATTTATTGATGCAGTAGTGTTACACATTTTTAACCGACTTAAAAAAAGAAGGAGGTTCTCAATTCGTCGGAACCTTCTTTTTTTTATGTATGATCCCCGATTACTCGAAGATGGCTGGACCGATTTGGATTTTTTTTTTGTTTGAAAGGGTATACTTCCCAGGTGGTCCCATGATCATCAAGTCAGGATCTGATGATGGGATCCTGGAGAAATGAGAGAACTCTTCAAATTTTATAGGTACACTTGAAGCGATTTGGGTAGTTTTTGGAAGAACTTGTGACCTCCTCAACTTGAAATCAATAAAACCTAGTTAGTACCAAAGCAAAATAGATATTTAACTATGAGCCGGTCTGGACTTGGACTGCGAAGGCACACAGAGTAATTCCTTAACGGCAATAATGTCACTTAGTAGGTAAACTAATAACTTGTTTAAAGATCTCTCAAGACGCTTAGTTGACACCTCACGTGACCCAAGGGCTGGCTTTTACCTTGGTCAAAGAATAAGCACTGCCATACAACGTGGCAATGCCGCCAGTCTTTTGGGTACACTTCCAGTCGACAGCGATGCGGATGAATTTTTTGACGCCATATTTTAGGGTTTATTTAGTTAGGAGATTTTATTTTTATTTCTAGTGTATATAGTTAGTTAAGTATTTATGGAATAAAGNTTAGTTGACACCTCACGTGACCCAAGGGCTGGCTTTTACCTTGGTCAAAGAATAAGCACTGCCATACAACGTGGCAATGCCGCCAGTCTTTTGGGTACACTTCCAGTCGACAGCGATGCGGATGAATTTTGTGACGCCATATTTTAGGGTTAATTTAGTTAGGAGTTTTTATTTTTTATTTCTAGTGTATAATGTTAGTTAAATATTTATGGAATAAAGTCATATATTATGGGATCAACGTTGTGGGGTATTATCACAAAAAAATGAAAACATTAAAAACATTTTTACAAAAAAAAAATACAACCGACTTCCAAATTAAAAAAAACACTACGTATAGGATTATCTTTTCTATTAGGTAGATAATAATTTGTATTTGTTATTATATGACTAAGATACTTGGTGTCGTGGTGTAATTAACTTCTCAATTATATATCTAAGGCTGTAGTTATATGGCTGGAAATTAATTTCTGTTGAGAATAAGCTGCATAGAAAATTTGCGTTTCTTTACTAGTTTATTTTAATTTTATTTGAGATGATATTGCTCTTGACTCTAGTAGGTCATAGATGAAAGAGACAAAGTCGACGATGGAGCGAGCTTACCCAGAATAAGCCTGTTCACTCTAATTTTGAAGACATTAGGGTTGTATGCGTTCGGAAACACAGACGCAGGCAGAGAGTGCCACTACTTTGCTGTGCGCATTATAAAAGACGTTTGGAACCGTTTACTGCGAATTGGTGGAATAGCAACAAGGTAGGGATGATAACTTGCAGTGCGTCTAGATGTGCGATGGTAGAAGGGGGCCGGTGGGATGAAGTCGTGGAGTTCCTGGACACTCTCTCCGAAGTAGAGAAGTGCAGAAGACCGACAAGCAGGCAACCTTGCGGCGATGAGCCAAGCTGTGAAGCTTGGCATCCACCAGTTTTACGTCGCTAATGAGCCTTTTAGCTCTGCGTTTCACCGAGTCAAGCGCGGCAAGTTGGTATATAGCTGAGCCATCCCAAAGGTGGCTGCAATACTCCATGCAGGATCGAACTTCTGCTTTGTAAAGGGTTAAAAGCTGTCCAGGCGTGAAGTTTCGCTTCACTGTATTGTTAGTTAGTTGCGATTAATATTAATATATAATACGTTTATTTATGTTAAAGACTCAAATAAAAAAAAAACAATCAGAAAATACCGAACGCATCACATCCTCCGAAAGGCTGCCATCTGTCCGGGTTTCCCCGAATATTTTCTAGTTTGGAGGGCGTCCGGGCGGGGTTTTTAAAAAGAGTCAGGGTAAAACTCGGACACTTTCACAGCACGGTCTTGAGAATGAGTACTTCTCCTGAAGACATTGCTACTAAAGAAGTACTCATACACCAGTCTCGATACTTAATAGCTACACCCCGTAATGTTTTTTATTATTATCTTCTATACATATAACAAAAATGTAACGGATCGCTGTCTGTACATGGCAGATATATATCAGCGCAAATAGAACCCAAAACAACGTTTGTGCAAGCTAATCTCAAAAACGGCTTATCCGATTTAGATGTGATTTTCGCTAATACATTGTGGAAAGCTTCACTTTACATTTAGTGTTTGTTTCATGTCAATCGGTTCATAAAAGTTATGTCAACTTAAAGAATCACGTCGAACATTTGTTAAACTATCTATATCTATCTATTCTTTCTCTGTTCAGTAGCATTGACTGAAACTTTACTAAACTTCATAATCTTAAAATAAAATGTCTGCCCCAAGTAACTATTCCACGCGGACGAAGTCGCGGGCAAAAGCTAATTTATAATATAGTACTAAGTAGAAAGATTGTTCGAAAGAGTCACCGCGGCCCTGGAACGCAAAGGGCTTTAGGAGGAACACGAATGGGTTTTAGTCAGTAAGAGTCACACGCCCTTCCGCTCCACCTAGAGCGCAAGAAGCCAGTGGAACTCTCTGCCTACGTCTGTGTTTCCGAACGCATACAACCCTAATCTCTTCAAAATTAGAGTGAACTGGCTTCTTCTGGGTAAGCTCGCTCCATCGTCGACTTTGTCTCTGTCATCTATGACCTAGACTAGAGTCAAGAGCAAACTCTTGTCAATAAAATAAAAAAAAAGTCAGAGATTCGGAACCCTTTGCGTGCGAGTCTCAACTAGCACTTGGCCGGTTTTATATCAAAAATCCTCCCTCAATACAACTCTACAGTGCCCACACCTTAAACACATGCTGTCCACAAGACATTATCCAGTTTAATCTCGTTTTTAAACACGTGCATGACACATGCGTGTCTATTTGACTTTCGACCTTCCTATCTACAACATAAGTATTATCATTCAGCGTGCTACAGCTGATCATGTATGTTCAATATACTTCATTGCTCTTTTGGTCTCGCGGTCCTGAGCGTGGTTTTCATTCCCAGGTCGGTCTGCACGAAGGCTGCGCTGACGTTCTTTTGTCGAGGGTCAGCAGTATAGAGGTATGCGGTACAGAGAGTATAGTCCCGCATACCTCCACTGGAAATGGGAGGATCCTCCTGCCAACGGTTATTGTGTCTGGTGGGCAACTGCCCGATAGTTGATATTCGACTGTTGTATATGTTCAAATCGCACGGAGAACTTTGCTTGCGCGATGCAGGATTTCGTTGTTAGTTCGTCGTTGATGGCGCTGCGGTTCTTTTTGTTGCCGTACAAATATCGCTTCTTAGTTTTTCATGTGGCGGTGTCATTGGAGTTTTTCCTTTAGGTACGAATTTCTCTGTGACAGCCCGGAGTTTAGAAAGTTGGTGGTGTGACACCCCCGTGCCTCGGAAAGCACGTTAAGCCGTTGATCTTGCGCCTGATCTCTCTCCGGTCCTATCGGGTTGCCGTCCCATCGGATTATGAGAGTGATGGTGGAAGAGCGAGTGCATCTGTGTTTGCGCACACACGCCTGCACTATAATACAAATAAAATCTTTTTATTTGTATTACATAAATATATTCATATTTCATACAGAGTTCACACGTAGACCTCATCCCACAATCATGTTTCCACACACACATCTCTCTCTCACTCAACCATCACACTCACCCCACACTCACACACACCACAGAATACACACTCTCACACACTATTTAATATTATTACCCAAAAAATGTAACCCCTACATAAATTAGCTGAATACAACTCAACTACCCGTCACATCCGTGTCCTTGTTTAATTCAGGCTGAATTTGGAACTTCTAGAGGAATCACTGTCTCTGAAGATACACGTTTTGCCTAGTTTCAGAGCCAGAGTTTCAAATATTGTATTTGAATTTAACTGTAAGCCCTACCTCATACGTTACAATGTATACCTACCAGTAATGTGACCCCCACTATCCATTGTATACCTAATTATTTATTGTAAACCAATCTGTTTTGTTCTGTTTATGTTTAAGGGTTTTTTGTTGAATAAATTATTATTATTATTATTATTATATGTCCCACGGCGATGGCTAGTCTCCGTTTAGATTGGCCGCCATGGTCGAAATCGATCAGGAGGACTATTATTATACTAATATTATAAATGCGATAGTTTGGATGGATGAATGTATGTTTGTTGCTCAATCACGTCAGAACGGCGGAACGGATCTTGATGAAATTTGGCACAGAGGTTGATTATAGTCTGGAATAACACAAATTATTTTTTTCCCGGGAGTATGTTCCCTTGGCATAATTTTCAACATTCACGCGGGCGGAGCCGTGGGCGGCAGCTAGTTATTATTATACTTTAATCTTACCAAGAATGTAGCTATGCATCTCCGTGATTCGGGTTCCGTACCAAAATGATAAAAAAAACTACCAAATATGAGACTTTTCAAGCAGCCTGATGCAGATGGTGATTGAACTAAAAAAAGGCCAATGTTTTCAGCGATCGGGTTTTTTTAGTATTATTGATAGGCACGAGTTTGACCCCTATCTCACCTGATGTGGTCGACTTTATTTATTCTTACATTTTAGTAAGTTACAATTATTGAATCGTCTCGTCGAGCCCTTTATTTTCTTACCCCACCATGACTATTTCCCGAAAAAAATTCGCTTCTAGTAACAAAATGTGCGCGAGCCTAATGTTTTGTTACTAAGAAAATAAGTAACAATTTGAGGTCTGGGATCTTGCTCTATTTGCCTTTTTTTAAGGATGGGAAATCATCAAATGACTTCTCCCGCTCTGGGTGGAGCGGAAGGGCGTGTCAGACTCTTACTGACTAAAACCCATCCGTGTTTCTTCTAAAGCCCTTTGCGTTCCAGGGCCGCGGTGACTCTTTCGAACAAATTCCGCAACCCTGGCAGGCTCTGCCCCGTCTCCTATGCTGACATCTGTTTGAGGCGCGCGTGGAACACAACGCGCCATCGACCCGGGCCTGGTGGTGATCGGACAGCTGTATTTGCCTTGCATAGCAATTGCAGCCCGATATCATTACTTTATCAAACACTTCGAAGGCATGTGACCATTTGGTTTCGTCTTTTTTTTTTTTTTAAGTATGGGAAATCATCAAATGACTTCTTCCGCTCTGGGTGGAGCGGAAGGGCGTGTCAGACTCTTACTGACTAAAACCCATCCGTGTTCCTTCTAAAGCCCTTTGCGTTCCAGGGCCGCGGTGACTCTTTCGAACAAATTCCGCAACCCTGGCAGGCTCTGGCCCTAGCGGGCCCCGTCTTCTATGCTGACATCTCTTTGAGGCGCGCGTGAAACACAACGCGCCATCGACCCGGGCCTGGTGGTGATCGGACAGCGAGCCACCCAACGCTCGCCGTCCGCAGGCCCGCGCCTACGGTGGCCGGGGATCGCCCTGCGACTCCCGACGCCCGGGGCGTCTTCTCCTGTAGCGGCGGTTGGGGCGAAGGCCTTGCCTTTCCCTCGCGCGGCCCGCCTCCTCCTTCGCTAGCATTACTGCTTCGCAGAAGGAGGTGACCGCTTCCCAAGCCTCCTCGCTCCGGACCATGGATTCAACCAGGGCCGGACGCGAGAGGTTGCCGCCGCCGATCGCCTCGACGAGGACACGGCGGTGCTCAGCCCAAGCAGGGCAGACCTCCACCGTATGCTCCACCGTGTCCTCCGGGCGATCCTCACAGTGCTGACACCCGGGCGTGTCCTCCCGCTTAATCCGAAACAGGTACCTCCCGAAACAGCCGTGTCCGGTAAGTACCTGCGTCAGGCGGAAGGTGAGGACGCCGTGGCGCCTCTCCAGCCACTCCTCAAAGAGGGGCCTTACCGCCGCAATTGTGGCGTGCCCAGCGCTGGGCCGCGATAGTCGCAGTCTCCATACCGCCATAGTATCCTGCCGGAGCTCCGTCCGCCGCGACGCAATTTGCCGTGGCAGCGGAGTTTCGCCCCGGCGAAGCACCTCCACGCGCCACGCGTAAACGTGCGCGAGGGCTCTCGCCTCCAGATCCCATGGCGGTAATCCGGCAAGGAGGCTCGC
Organism: Mamestra configurata; assembly: GCA_002192655.3. Lineage (NCBI taxonomy): Eukaryota > Metazoa > Arthropoda > Insecta > Lepidoptera > Noctuidae > Mamestra > Mamestra configurata. The sequence goes on from NDFZ01005315.1 coordinate 101,338, forward strand.
CGCCTCGCCGGAGACCGTGCGGTATCCCCGAGCCAGCCGGATGGCCATGACCCTTTGGGCCGCGTTGAGCTGGCGGGCTGGTCGCCCCTTCAGCGTTAGGGCCCACACAGGGGCCCCATAAAGGGCCATGGACCGCACGATCCCCGCATAGAGCCTCCGGCAGGAGGCGTTTGGACCCCCTAGATTGGGCAGGAGCCGCTTGAAGGCAGCCACGGCCCGCTCCAGTCTTGGAGCCAACCTGAGTCTACCTTCGACATTTATTATTATTTTCTAAGTTTATCTTGCGTGCTTTCATTATTTAATGTTTATTATTTTTTAATCGCCAAGTTTACAGTAGGAGCAGTTTTTTGGCGCCGATTAAAAGCGCTTAACTCCTTGGGGTTATTGCCGTTTTATTTCGTAATTGGGTTAAACTTAAACACGCAACTGTTTTAAGGGTTAACAACCCATAAAATAAAGTTATTGTGCTTATAACAGACTAGCTTCGCCAGTGTGGATGTCGAAAACCCAGGGTAGGTAAAACTTTTTTTTATTTTTTATGGGTTTGCTCTTGACTCTAGTCTAGGTCATAGATGACAGAGACAAAGTCGACGATGGAGCGAGCTTACCCAGAAGAAGCCTGTTCACTATAATTTTGAAGAGATTAGGGTCGCATGCGTTCGGAAACACAGACGCAGGCAGAGAGTTCCACTCCTTTGCTGTGCGCATTATAAAAGACGTTTAGAAACCGTGCAAGTGCGAATTGGTGGAATGGCAACAAGGTACGGATGGTAACTTGCAGTGCGTCTAGATGTCCGATGGTAGAAGGGGGCCGGTGGGATGAGGTCGTGGAGTTCCTGGAATGGCTATGTAATTAATGAAAATCTTTAATTAATTAATGTTTAATTTTCGAAAACTAACCTTTTAAAGGGGGTAGAAGGGCGTTGAAGTTTATGGAGTACCTACTAAAGCCGCGCGGACGAAGTCGCCGGCGAAGTACTAATTTATTATAAACTACTAGCGTTTGCCTGCGAATTCGTACGCGCAAATCCCATTTTTCCCGTTCCCGTATAGCCTACAGCGTTCCTCGTGAATGTGGCTGTCATACACAAAAAAAAAATCCAAATCCGACTGGTAGTTCCACAGATTAGCGCGTTCAAACAAACAAACAAACTCTTCAGCTTTATAATATAAGTATAGATTTTAAAATCGAAGAAAACAATCTGATTTCCTACGATTCTTTTTTCTGCCTCAGATGTCTTGCCCAGTGAAGAAGTAACTGGCAGTTAATAATTGATTTTCAAATCCAAATCAGAAAAAAGAAGTAAAATTTATTGACATCGTTCAAATTTTTTTCCAAAGCAAGACAGGAATTAGAATAATTTGCAAATTTATTGTAGATTTTTTTCGATTCATTTAAAACAAATTCAAAGTATGATGAAAATGAAATTCATTCTAAAAAAATGTATACCATTGTTCTGGAAGTGTAGAACATCCCAAGCTCTAACTAAGAGGACCTTAATGGGACACAACATTAATCACATCTTAAACAAAAAGGTAATGGATCGTTACTTGAGACTTCCTTTGCCCTGTAATAAAATATTAGCAACCTACGTGTGGATTGATGGTTCCGGCATCAATTTGAGAACCAAAGATCGTATCTTGGATTGCGTACCAGCCTCCGCGGAAGCTGCACCAAACTGGGCTTTCGATGGCAGTTCCACTGGCCAAGCCACTACGGATAATTCTGACACGACTTTAAAACCGGCTGCCGTCTATCGAGATCCCTTTAGAGCTGATCCTCACGTCCTTATTTTATGTGAAGTGTTTTTGGGTGATGGCAAAAAACCAGCAACAACAAATCACAGAAACTTTTGTTATGAGCTGTGCGAGATACATAAAGCGGAGGAGCCATGGTTCGGTTTGGAACAAGAGTACACTATGCTGGACAATGATGATTGGGGTCTGGGTTGGCCTAAAGGAGGCGGTTTCCCTGCTGTAAAATATGAGTTCTCATATTGTGGTGTGGGTGCAAAATATATAGCCGGGAGAGATGTATGCGAAGCTCACGTCAAAGCATGTCTATTTGCTGGCCTTGATTTTGAAGGCACCAACGCTGAAGTGATGTATGCCTGCTGGGAGTGGCAAGTAGGCACTACTCTTGGAATTAAAGCTCCGGATGATTTATGGATGTCACGTTACATTATGAATCGTATCGGCGAGGATTATGGAGTAGTCATCACGTACCACCCAAAGCCTTTTGGTCATTTACATCCAGGAATCGGCATGCATCATAACTTTAGTACGAAGAGGATGCGTTCTGACGGAGGATATGACTTCATTGTGGAATGTATCAAGAGGTTAGAAAAAAACCATATGAAGCACATGATACATTACGGAATCGATGAAGCAGGAAACAGAATGCGACTGTCAGGAAAATTTGAAACCTCACCATTTGATAAATTCTCATGGGGTATCGCTAACAGAAAGTCATCTATTCGTCTCCAAAGACACATTAAAGAGAAAGGTAAAGGGTTCATGGAGGATAGAAGACCAGGTGGAGACTGCGATCCGTACCACGTTTGTGGACTGTTAATGGAAACCTGCTTGGGGAGATCCGCTGATGCTCATGGCGGTGGCAAGAAGGGCGGTTGCCGCTGAAGGTGTTGCTTTTGGAATAGTGCTTTTGTTGGTGTTTAGTAATTTACCGATTTGAAATAATTAATGAAGTTTTATTTATTTTGTTTACTCTTCTGTCGTCGAGTAAGGCACTTGTCTCAGCGCCGACGAGTAAGCGATAAGCTTTCGGACTATTTTCTCGCTGAGGAAACGGGCAAAAGATATAGATCCCGTACGAGTAAAAGAATAGTCGATAGCTGGCTGTTCACTACCGGCGAGAACTCTTACCACTACTTTGTTGCAGCGACAAGAGCTAACAAAGATGATGCTCAGCGGTGTTAGCTTGGCAGTCAGATCTCACGCCGAGAGTCCCAGCGGTCAGCTGCAGGAACAAATACCAATAGTGCGGATCTTAGAGCACATTGGTTTGCGCAGGAATGTTCCTCTCGGCTGGCCGGAGCGAGTGGTGCGAGTTGGCGAGCACAGAGTGTGTGGTTTCGATAGTTTTGTAGGAATTACCGCCGGTCGGTCGCTCGGCCTGAGTTCTGACCGCCAGGCGAGTAGCTATTTTAATAGTGTATCATGTATATGAGCATCGCTGAGCGAGTACCTTTTATCGCTCTTGTCGCTGAGACAAACTAATGGTAAGAGAGTTCTCGCCGGCAGTATGATCAGTCAGCGACTACAAATATGTGTGTCTGTTTTACTCACCCGTGTGAGTAAAAGAGAGACACATATTTATAGTCGTCCTATATTCGACCTATATTTTTTGTCCCTTCCCTCAGCGAGAAAATAGTCGATAGCTAATCGCTTCCTCGTCGGCGGTTGGACAAGTGCCTTATGGCCGATTTACACAGAAAAAGCTATTTCGGGACAGCCTATCGAGTAGCTGTACTGCAGCAATTCACGTTATGTGGACGCTTCATATATGAGTTACTATCCCTTGCGAGTTGTACCTTAGTTCGCATCCATGTACTTCATTTTTAGGGATCCGAATCTCACCTTCCTTCCTTCTTTCAGCTTATAGGATCACTCATGTGTCTGTCTGTCTGTCCGCCTGTCACAGCCAGTCTTCTTCAAATCTACTGAACCGATTCAGTTAAAATTCTTTATCCCGCGGGCGGTAAGGCCGGACATATAAAAAAATCAATGAGATTCTCATTTTTAACCGACTTCAAAAGGGAGGAGGTTCTATGTTCGACTGTATATTTATTTAAATGTTTATTCACTGAATTCTCCGCCATTATGGTCCGATTTACAAAAATCTTTTTTTATTCGAAATTCTATAATACTCATCTGAGGTGTTCTCATTGTCACCTGGACACTCTCCCCGAAGTACAATCTGTAGAAGACCGACAAGCAGGCAACCTTGCGGCGATGAGCCAAGCTGTGAAGCTTGGCATCCACCAGTCTTACGTCGCCAATGAGCCTTTTAGCTCTGCGTTCCACCGAGTCAAGCGCGGCAAATTGATATTTAGCTGAGCCATCGCATAGGTGGCAGCAATACTCCATGCAGGATCGGACTTGTGCAAACTGGCATTAAGGTACAAGTATCCTTGTCCTAGATCTAATTTATCTCTAGGGTTCTACATCAAAATTCATCAAAAATAATTCAGCGGTTTCGGCGTGCAAGCGTTACAAACCAATAGACAAATTTACATGTTGATGTCAAACCGCCATAATATTTATTCTTTATAGAATAAAAGTTTAAAGTTATTGAAAATTCAGCCCTTAGAAGTCGCTTTTTAAGTCTAGCAGCTCTACTATGACGTGCTAATGCCATCCAATTCCGATGATGTGAACGGGATAGTGCTATTCGCTATGTATAGCTCCGTCTCCCTCTTAGAGCGGAATCATGATCGTTTTAAGACTTCATAGTAGGGCCCCAGACATCTTAATCGAATAATTACGAAAGCATGGTTAATTAACTATTCCGCTATTCTAAGAAATCTCTAAATTCATAAAATTTTAGCCAAGACTAAAAAAAACTACGATGAAAACCACAAAAGATAAACTACATAACTGGAACAATTTACACTATTAGGGTAAACTATGTAACCGGGGCAATTTACACTACTAGGGTAAACTACGTAACTGGGGTAATTTACGCTACTAGGGTAAACTACGTTATAAGGGTAATCTATGTAAGCGGGGTAAAAGGAAGGGTAATTCTCACAAGGCGCAAGTTAGCACATAAAGAGGCGGTCACACACTTCAGCTGGCTTGGGTAGGACACTGAGGAAAAGGACACAGGATATTAAGCAAAGCATACTGCCGCCATAAGAAAGAGGACGTATCTACACAAAGATAAGTAATCGATTTCCAACCTTAAGTTATTGTCTTAATGGCGGAAATCGGTAACTTCGTTTTGTGTAGATTCTATGACAGCAGCATAGGTAATCGGCTTGCATAGCGCTAGGGTTGCGGAATAGGGATGTTGCCTGGGTTAAAAAAATATGATTCTATTTAGTCCGTCAGTTAGATTATCGAAAAATATTGAACATTCGCAAAAAGAAAGCATATTTTGTAATATATTTTTTCTTTAGCCTATTGTGTCCCACTGCGGGGCAAAGGGCTCCCCCATATCCTTCCAAACATTCTTTTCTTGCGCCACCTCGAACCAGCCTTCGCGGTGTGCATCCAAATCATCTCGCCACCGCTTTACGGGCCGGCCTCGGCGACGCCGTCCATCCTCTGGCACCCATTGCGTGGAGACTTTTGCTCAGCGGTCACTATGCATGCGGCTGGTGTGACCCGCCTAGTCCCATTTCAGCATTTTGTAATTATCAATTTAAAAAAACTTTTTATAAACCATCTTTTTTTTTCATCTCAACACTGCACACCCTTTATTTTGATACCCATTAAACAAGATTATGGAAATCATTAAAAAGATACCTTCTAGACCAAGGTTTTCGCTGTGCGTTGTCTATCAGTGAAACATACTCATCGCCATATTTAGGTAAACGTCTAAACTGAAGTTCTATTCTCCTACTTAGAAAGCGTTCAAATTCAACTCGAAATATCCTTTCAGCGATAATAAATATCCAAAACTTATAATAATCAGAAATTAGAGATATTTTTGAAAATCAGGCGACTGCGATACGAATGAGAACGCTTCTTATTTATAACACAAATCAAAGGTGAAATTTCCGTATTTATAAATACGATTCATTATTTTTTTTTATTTAATATGGGTTTGCTCTTGACTCTAGTCTAGGTCATAAATGTCAGAGACAAAGTCGACGATGGAGCGAGCTTACCCAGAAGAAGCCTGTTCACTCTAATTTTGAAGAGATTAGGGTTGTATGCGTTATTGCCCCTTTGATTTGTGACCACATACATATCGCTGTGTTGTCGGCCCAACCTTTTTTGCATAACGTTACGAATGACTACTATAACTAGCGCCATCTATTGAAGTTTGTTTGAACTATCAGCGGATGGACTTGACCTTAGTAATTAAATGACGATACGTGTGTCGCTATTATCATTTGTTTGGTCTACCTAAGTTTAAACAACGCCATCTAGGATTTTAGTATGGAACTACAGTAGTTTTGAGGTAGATTCTTATCTCTATTGAGGTACTCGAACTCAAATTATTTATTTCAATTAAACCATTTACAGGCACTTTTGAATTGTCAAGGTTGGTCAGTCAAGAGATGAAGCTAATTTGCACGATCCAAAGCGTAGATCTCTAGGGAGAAGAACGTGCAAGAACGCTTACAGAAGGTTACAGAAGGGGCAAATCAGGATACAGGCACTCACTTTGTTTGCCTATTTAGCAATGGTTTAATTTTATTCGGGTCCGAAAGGCTCTAGATCAGCGTATCCCATTAGGTGGACCCGGTACCGGCCATCTTAATAAAATACAGGTACGCAGCATTCCCGCCTTGTTTAAATATAATATATATTAGCACTTAGTAGGCGATACCGAAAAATTAAAAACATTTTTAATTCTAATATAAAGATTCTTCTAATAAGAATTAAATGTGTATTATTTTACTTGATGTAATCAGTGTCTGGGTGTAATTTGTCTATAATATGTATGTATTTAGAATTATCTAAGTATGTTTATCAGTTGTCTGGTTGCCATAGCACAGGCTCTGCCTAGTTTGGGATCGGATAACCGTGTGTGAGTTGTACCAAGATATTAGTATTATTATTCTATCACCAAATATATGCCAACATAGATTGATTACGTGTCATTTCGACAGCGCCCAATCATTTTTGACGTTGTGACAGTCGCCTTTGCCACGCTACCGCTGTCAGAATGTCACTTCTGTAGATCCTCAGGGCGAATAGTTTATGCTCTCTCGGACACCGCTACAGATTTACTAAATAACCTTTTGAACGCCAGAGCATAAACGCATCGGGGTACCCCCGACGCCAAGTCACAGATTCGCCATATTTTTTGTCACATATTTGTGACATTTAGCGTACAGGGTAAGCTTTCATTTGTCACATATATGTGACATTGGCGTTCAAAAGGTTAATAAATTCATTGTTAGCTAACGGTTACTAACCCGGTCACATGCAGCGTATCATTTGAAAGTCGAATGACATGAAAACTTGCCAAAATACATACGTCATTTGAATTTCACGCACCTTTCTTTGTAATCAGCGTATCAAGTGAGATTGTAACGAAATTCATTTTATTAATATCTAAGACGAATCGATGAGTAAATACTTCTATCAGATGCTCTAGAATAGATTTTCGTGTACTTAAAAAACGTTCAAAATTAATAGAATTAATAGCTCAGTATTTGTCACTCTACTTTTGCCTAAAAATATATGTCACATTGAAATTGACATGTTTAAAATACTCAAAAATCCGCCCCTTAATTTAAAAAACGGCCAAAATTCACAGTAAATATAATTATATATCCGGTTTTTTTTTAAAGTCCGGGAATTTAAATTATTTCTGATACTCGTCAGCGCATCGAAATTCGCATTCAAAAACCCTTGTAAAACATTAATGGCACATTAAATAATAAAAAATAAAATTAAAAAAATAACCACTCACCTAACACCATACCGGGTGTAGTCCACCGCCGCAGAGGGCCAAAAAACAGGTATTCATAAATAAATCCGAACTGTCACTGTCACCGACTCGCTTCCATACTGTGAGGAACCTGGGGAAAAGGGGGAAACAGTCATCATACACTAGGTATGTTATAACAACAATACAATACAATTTAAAACATATAATTCGCATTTAAAATTGTATTTTTTTTTATGTCTGTGGCCCACATTAGCCTTTGAATTTGATTAACCTTTTGAACGCCATTGTCACATATGTGTGACAAACGTGCCAAACGTCACAAATATGTGACAAAAAAATACGGCGAATTTGTAGCTTGGCGTCGGGGGCACGCCGCCAATGCGTTAATGCTCTGGCGTTCAAATGTTTAAAGAGAAAGAGAGAGTGATGTAATAATTTTAGAAAACTTAAAATGACCACTACTACACTGAATTTGGATGAAACCATCAAATTGAATATTACCAGTACTGCATGACATTATTATTCCAAGAAAAGCAATATTCTTATATATAAAATTCTCGTGTCACAATGTTAGTTACCATACTCCTCCGAAACGGCTTGACCGATTTTTATGAAATTTTATATGCATATTCAGTAGGTCTGAGAATCGGCTATTATCTATTTTTCATACCCCTAAATGATAAGGGTTGTCCACCCTTGGTTGCCTGGTAGATAAAGTTCGCCTTTGTACAGATGTGCATACATAGCAGACGTTTGTCACATTATTTCATACGAAATTTTTACATGATATTTTTCTCAAAAGGTCATTTTTTAAGTTACTTAACATATCTTCCGGTTATTTTATTTTCTATACATATGGGTTAAATTTTTAAACGGTAAAAAAAAATACTACCGACTTCCAAATATCTAATTTTTATTTGGAAGTCGTACACTACAATAAATAAAATAACTTTAACTTCGGAAGTCGGTGTTAAAGAATGAAGAAAAAATAAAAACACCGACTTAAAAAAAAAGTTTTTTTTTTATTTTCACTTTACTTTGCCGGCACGCACTATGGAAATGTCAGGGAAACAATTAGCCCTGTTATTATTTTGTGGCTCTACTAGGGTTCCCAACTTTTTGTACGAGAAATAAAGTATATCAAGTTCGAAGGACTAAAAAGGCCAGTATTTTAGAAAAGTAAACAGTATTTTTTTTTTACGTTTTGAAAACATTTTTTTTTGGAGCTTCTTGCACAATTTATTAACATTTAAAAAAGTTCAAAAGCTTTCCCACACTTAATTTAATTAATTAAAATAGATAAACAATTTTTTATGGTATCAATGCAAGCTCTATTTCTGTCATCCCGCCACGGCCCCCACTTTGCAATTATTACGGAAAACACTCTTTCTGTGAAGGCTGATGTGGCAGGAATACCAGCGGCCATAAAAAACAGTATTTTGTATACTTTTTTTTTATAGATCATCATCATCATCTTCCTGCCCTTATCCCATGTTACTTGGGGTCGGCGCAACACGTTTTTTTCTTCCATCTTCTGTCCTGTGTCAACCGTCACGCTATCACTAACTCCCTTTTCTTCCATATCACTCCTAACACAATCCATCCATCTTTCCTTTGGCCTCCCTCTCCCTGTCCATCCATCCAAATTTATATTCATAACTCTTTTAATTACGTGCATTTCATCCCACCTCTTCACGTGATCCTACCAAGATTTTTTTTTATAGAACAGTAAAAAGTATTAACGAGCGAAAAAAGTATAAAGTCAAAGTCAAAGTCAAAGTCAAAGTCAAAACGTTTATTTCAATTAGGCCATTAAACGGCACTTTTGAACGTCATCGTTTACAGTTCAGTAAAAATAATAGAATTACATTAATAAAGTGACTCTACTGTCCATTCGGAAAGGTAGATTCTTATGGAGAAGAACGGACAAGAAACTCCATAGTTACTCTTTTCAAATAATGATTTACAAAATTTGGTATACAAAAATTAAAAAAATTATATTATATAATACTGTTTTTAACAGTATGGTTGGGAACCCTAGGATCTACTAACATTGTTGAGATCTTTTAGAGCTAGTACTATAGTAGGCGCCAGATAATCGTGGAATAACGGTCATTGACCCACCTACAATTATTGACATTTTTAATTTGAAAAACGGAATTAATGACACAAAGCTGTCCCGAATCATCATCTCTCGTGATCCTTAACATTGTCTAATAATGAAAAACGATTCATATTTAATTGTTCAGGTACCTATGAACAGTTATTAGGGAAAGGTCAATATACTTTATTCCACATTTATCTGGCGCCTACTATAGCGGTTTAGGGATCAAAACGTAACTAAATAGAGATGCTTTTTCAATTATCTTCTATAAAACGTGTAACAGAATAAATGCAATATAACAACAACAACAGTGTAATATATACCTAGCTCATTCTACACTTCTCATCTTCACTTTGATTTTACATTACATATATTTATTATGTTTACAAGTACCACTTCCGAACCTATCACTTCACTTTTTTTACTTTTTAATAATTTTTTATTTTTTATTTATATGTCTACTGCGCGTTCGAGCGTATGGTACCCGTGGGCTGCAGCTGAAAATCAGCGTTAGGTGGTAATAACTACTGTTGCCACCTGACATTATGCTGAGCTGAGGCCCTTTTGCCACAATATTGCTATGTACTTAAGTTTTGATATTTTCTATTTGTAAGGTGATTTTTTTATTTTTTATTATTATTTTATTATTGTGCCAATAAATGCAATTTTCTTTCTTTTCTTTTCTTTCTTTCAATACGAGTAAGCATAGTAATAATGGGTAGGTACATAATACTCATCATTATGAACAACTTTTATTATGGGACTCAACACTGAAATCGCGAAATAAAAACCGGCCAAGTGCGAGTCAGACGCGGTTTTGAACGATTTTTTTTTTTTAACATGTTTCTTTAATATCATTGACTTTTTATAGGTTTTACTATTATAAGTAAAGAACAATTTTCTGTATTTCTTTTTTAAATTTTGATTTAGTAGTTTCGGAGATAAGGGGGTGGGAATGGTAATTTTTTATAAATTTTTAATAACTTAATTATTTTAATTAATAACTTCGGGATGGTTTTTTTTTTAAATTATTAAAAAATAATACTTTTGAGGCCCTTACGATGCCTTTTGAAGCCCTTTTTATTTGACATGTCACACGGTACAGTTGGAAAAACTTTTTTTTTCCTAGAAGTGAAATAGGTAAGCCTATTTTCAAAATTGATTTATTTTCATTTCGCGCATGTGTGTTCACAGGCAGTTATAGGTATGTGTTTGGTACATATATAACTGCCTGTGACCCAAACACACGGGTTACAGGCAGTTATATGTGTACCAAATTTCAATTGGATCAGACGGACAGACAGACAACCGAGTGGGGTTCCGTTTTTCCACACGAATGGTCGGATCCCGAAAAATCGACTGCCCCATACCTTTACCGAACAGCTGTTTTTTTTACTGGGACTAGGAACATTAAATGTTGCACAAGGCTTCCTTTTATGAAGGTGAGCACTAAGAAGGGCTTTTTGGAAATTCAACCCTTAAGAGGGTGTCAGGGTTTCGGAATTTGTTCGAAAGGGTCACCGCGGCCCTGGAACGCAAAGTAAGAGTCTGACACACCCTTCTGCTCCGCTCAGAGATGAAGATTTGATGACTTCCCCCATCCTTAAAGTACTCAGCATAAGAAGGCAAAATCTCGTACTTTAAAACGTTCAAACTCAAATCATATCTAGTCGAGAATTATAAATGTCATAAAATTGACATAAATGGGCTGGTTTTTGACAGATTGTGTCCTTAAAAATACGAGATTACCTTCTAGAAGACGGAATAGTATTAAAACCATAACGTAACACTCAAGTACTTACACAGCAAAATTTTATACTTCTTCGCCAGGTACTTAATATTTTTTTAAATACCGATATTCAGCTGAATCCGGTCCCTAATATGGTCGGGAGAAATCTAGGTAGATGAATATATTTTTTTAAATCACTTATCACAAAAACTACTATTCAGCCTAACGTTTCAAATAAGACTATTGCAAAAAAAAATGAAAAAATCTATGGCCACACAAAAAAAAGAACAATTTAAACTATTTTTAGAACGAAAAAGATTTGAAATTTTAATAACTTCCGTTAGGATGTTGTTCAATTCAATGACAATAGGTTACTGACAAAAAAATCCGATTATATTTGATTGTATGCCTGTGGTGTTGATTTTATCTATTTGGAACAAAGATTAAAAAAATACGACGTTTCAAGAAGTGAAGACATATTAGTCAACATTTTTTTTTTGTTATTAGATATTATTGATAGGCTCGCGTTTGCCCACGATCTCACCTAGAAAGAGAGAAAGAAAGCCACAAAACGACATACCATTTATAAAGCCCTGGCTGGAGGCTTTAATGTTATATGAAGGCCACCACAGGCAAGCCCGGTTAAGCAGTCGACTACCTAATAGGTTGAACTGCGAGACGCCACTCACAAAAAAAAAAACGACATACCCACACACATACATAATTCACCTGATGGAAAACGATGATTTGGTCGACGATGGAGCACGCTTGCCTAGAAGTAACCTATTAACTCTTGACTTAAAGACCCCCAGGTTATAGCTATCAGAAAATAGACTGCAGAAAATTCCTCACCTTAGCTTAACGCACAATGAAAGTACACCCAAAACATTTTGTGCGTATGAGTGGAAATTAAGGGCACATATAATATTAAAGCTTTGGTATCTAGGATGTGAACTAATCTACAATACCGCAGGTCTGTATCTATACCGCCAGATACATATATATATCTTAAGACGTCATACAAATCCTACATCTCGGTATCAGAGCTTCCCATGTGATTTGAACATATACAACAGCCCAAATATCAACCATCAGGCAGTTGACTTGGTCGGAGGATTCTCCCTTTTCAATGGAGATTTGCGGGACGTTTGAGCTGTAGTGATCAGTTGAATCAACAGCTAAGACTTCCTAGGACTAGTTACATAGGCAATCCCACCCATGTTACCGATCAACTTTATTATTATTTATTTATTTTAGAACATGAAGGACATACAGCTAATAAAAATAAACAAGTAAAAAGGAAACCATAGTCACCAAAAAGAATTATAAATCCTCGCGTATAGACTTACAATACTAATTTATGGTGTGAGCACAAAACCACAGAACACACCACAATTGTCTACCTATTTCGGTTCTTGGGATACAGCCCGCTGATAGACAGACGGACGGACGGACAGCGGAGGCTTAGTAATAGGGTTCCGTTGATTACCTTTTGGGTACAGAGGGGCTACTCTCTAAGCCCGAAGTCCGTAGTTTCGGGCTAAGTTGCGGGCGTATTCTACTCCGTATCACCCAATCATTAAGAATTCTTAATTTGGGTTCGGAACTAATCGTAAGTCCGTAGGTAATACGCCCGCAAATAAGCCCGAAACTACGGACTTCGGATTAAGAGTGTAGCCCCTCTGAACCCTAAAAATGAACAGTAGAAAATCAAAGAAGAAACCTGTCTCAATATTTTTCTTTAGTTAATCTTCGCTGACTGATAAATGATAAAGTCATGTGTGTTCATAAGAATAGAACAGATTGAAAGTACGATAAGATAATGTACAAGTGTTATTTATACTAGGAACTACGCCTTGCTTCACCTTCTTTTCTTGGTGGAACAATGAGCGCGCAGCTTTATCCTTTTGATCTAATACAGGGTTAGGGAGAGGCCACATGATGTGGTGCGGCGTAATACATACAAAATAATGTCCATAGTATACCACATCGGCAGCAGCGACCTCTCGCGTCCGGCCCTGGTTAAATTCTGACTGGCCTGTTGGTCGAGTGGTTAGTGACCCTGACTGCTTAACCGGAGGTCGTGGGTTCGATTCCCACCCAGGACAAATCTTTGTGTGATGAGCATGATCATTTGTTCTGTGTCTGGGTGTAATTTGTGTATAATATGTATGTATTTAGAAATATATAAGTATGTTTATCAGTTGTCTGGTTGCCATAGTACAGGCTCTGCCTAGTTTGGGATCGGATGACCGTGTGTGAGTTGTCCCAGGATATATTATAAAAAAAAAGGATATATTATAAAAAAATCAATGGTCCTGAGCGAGGAGTCTTGGGAAGCGGTCACCTTCTGCAGCAGTAATGCTAGCGAAGGAGGAAGCGGGCCGCACGAGGGACCGGCGCTACAGAAGAAGACGCGTCGGGAGTCGGGAGTCGCAGGGCGATCATCGACCACCTTAGGCGCGGGCCTGCGGACGGCGACCGTTGGGTGGCTCGCTGTCCGATTACCACCAGGCCCAGGTCGATGGCGCGTCGTGTTCCACGCGCGCCTCAAAGACATGTTAGCATAGGAGACGGCTAGGGCCAAAACCTGCCAGGGTTGCGGAATTAGTTCGAAAGAGTCACCGCGGCCCTGGAACGCAAAGGGCTTTAGAAGGAACACGGATGGCTTTTAGTCAGTAAGAGTCTGCCACGTACTTCCGCTCCACCCAGAGCGGAAGAAGTCATTTGATGATTTCCCAGCCATAAAAAAGGCAGACTTTTAATGCTTGTATACAGTAATCTATGGAAACTGTAGGCCCGTAAAACACAGGACTGATGCCCTTAAACAGCAACACAGGGGCGTAGCAGACCGCGAAGGAGATGGCGGGATGACCTGGGAGGAATTCCTTAAGAATTGGAAGGAATACGTGCAATATCGTGACCGTTGGAAGGGGTGGAGAGAGACATTTGCCCAGCAATGGGATAATACGAGCTAGTCTATATAAATTAAAATGAATCGCCAAAGGTGTTGCTAAGCGCAGAACTCGAGAACGACTGGACCGATTTGGCTAATTATTTTGTTTTGTTCTTCCGATTACAGGGAAGGTCAAAAACAAAAAAGAAATACGTAGGTATGTAGGGTAGGGTAAGTAGGGTAGAGTAGGTATTGGGTAGGTTGACGGGAGTTGACGGGAGCGAAGCCACGGGCACGGGCACGGGCATACCTAATATTATAATAATAAACCTCTGGAAGTCTTGATCCGACTGTAATTCTCGAATGACATAGGATACTTTTAGACGCATGAAAAAAATAATTTTCCTTTAGATAGTTACTTTTTCTGCCTTTTTTTTGTGAGTGGCGTCTCGCAGTTCAACCGATAAGTTTTTCGACTGCTTAACCGGGCTTGCAAATGGTGGCCTTAATATAATATTAAAGCCTTCAGCCAGGGCTTATAAAAAACTTACAAACTAAGCGACTACACGCTAAGGGCACCCCCTGTGGGGTACGGGCCTCGGCTTAGGGCGACGCTGGGGGGAGGACAGCTAGGGACGGGCTGGATCGAACTAGACTTTTTCTGCCACAGGAGTAGTAAGAAATAACTTGTTTTACATATTCTTGGACTTTGGACAAACTCGGAACACAAAAGATAAATTGTCATAAAATATAATCGCGATAACACGTAGTATGACAAAAACCGACGATGAGACGAAAAAATTAAATAACTTCTACGTTTAACGTGAAATGTAGAATTTTAATGCAATTCATTCTATGCCTAAACAGAAACTGTTATCGTGTAATCAAAGGTTGAATCTCATATCGAAATACATGATTATGTATTTGACGATCACAATAATTGTGATCGTCAAATACAAAAAAAAAAGGTCTGCTGAAAAATTTACATGACAGATAATTATTATCTGTCATGTAAATTTTTCAGCAGATTCATGATAGAAATCAAGGCTTGGGACTGGTTAAAAAAATACCGGTTATTGCGGTTTTTCTCCGAACTCTTCTAAAGAACGTGAACGTTTTAAAAACTTTATTTAACCTAAATTTACCGGTTTATTCGACGAGCGGGCGTGTCGGTAGACGCGTTGCAACTTGTGAGTATACGTGCGGCGCACGGTGGGCTGAAAATCGGCTTTCATAGACTTAGGGATTTCAATTTGCAAGTGCTTGTTTTTATGTCGTATATCGCTTCTATTAGTCATTACTATGTACAAAAATGACACCCGAGTTAATTCTGCCCAAAAACGAAGGAAATATAATTTTTTTACGAAAAATTTGTATGAAGCTAGTATGAAAAATCGAATTATCTCCTAAACGGCATGTTTAACCGTATTATCCTTGGAGGTGGTCATAGTGCTAATTATTTATGATTTTTTGGTTGGCGATCGGACGAAAAATTTAATGCCGTTTTTTTTTTAAAAATCGTCAAAATATTTTTATTTGTTTTTACGTATGAAACGATTCCTTTTGGTGTTTATGTTGAAGAACACGGACTTTTAACTACACATAACATAAAATAGCATCACTCCTATATTTTCGAAGGAGTTGGCAGAGGTTTATAGTACACCCACACGTAGACAACTATGTTTGAGCTAGATAATTATCAACACAAAATGAGTTTTAAAACTTTTCATACAACCAAATGACCAATTGTTTACTCTTCTAATGAGTCCAAAAAGAAGTAATTAAGTAACTACACTGATTAGGTCTTCTAATGAGTCTTAATAGGTGATTTAATGATTTTCAATATCTCACGACAATGCCAACTATGGATTACATTCAACATTTCCTGATAAGTAAGCTAATTTGTTAATTAGCAGTGCTATGAGTTCTAAGAATAGTTAGTGACAATTATAGATTTTCATTAGCTAATGAGGAGATAACTAATGAGGGTAGTTAAATAATTATTGGCGTTTTGCAATAAAAGGGCTAAAGTTTTGTTTTATAATTTAATTTGTTCACAACTGTGTAACTGCTAACACTAAATCAGCGACTATAAAATCTTAGAATGGAAAGTTTAATCACCAATTTAGACTTGTTTGTTCTTCTACGAAGTGAGAGTACTTCATTTGATCATGAAGTATTGTTCAGTGCAGTTGTATCCCGCATAGGCGATTGCCTGTCTGACGAAGATCGTGTTGTTCTCAAAGAATTTTGTCGGAGATTTACGCGAGCCGCTTTACAAAGGTGGCAGAAATCCAACCGATTCCTTGATAATTTCAGGAGAAAGTACGAGAATTGGTTGGGAGCAAATATTGATTGGCCGAGTTTTGTGCAAACTTTAGTTAATCAAGAACCAAGTGTTGATAAGGCACCAAGAGCGCCCTCAGTCTCTCCAGAACCGTCGACATCAACGTCCATTGGAACAATGACGAAAAGATCCCGTAAACCATTCGAAGATCTGGGAAGTAAACAAAAAAAGAGAAGATCTGATGAACACACAGGCGAAGATTCCAGTGAATTGGCATATGCAGCTGCAGCACGTTTAAAAGAAGAAGGGCATGGAGATATCGCCTCTGTCATCGAATACATGATGAAAAATCCTGAAGTAGCCGCTAAATTAAATGAAACGCTTAAGAAACCAGCGAAAACAATCATATTTACGCCAGAAAAGGCACTTGGATTGCTTCTTTCGCTAAAACTCTCAAAGTGGCAATATATTACGTTGCGTGAGGCTGCCATTCGGGAAGGTGCTAAGGATATTTATCCATCTTACTATAAAGTGCAACAAACTAAGCTTGATTGCTACCCTCCGAAGCAATCAGTGACAGTTACTGATTCATCGGCTAGGATTACACTTCAAGCTTTACTTGATATCACGGTTACAAGAATCCTTCAAAGCCTTTCTAACGAAGAGCATAACAAGCAGTTGAAGCTGATATCCAAGTGGGGATTTGATGGTGCTTCTAACCAAAGCCGATACAAGCAGAAAATTGAGGGTGAGGAAGATGACTCGAGCATTTTCATGACCTCCTTGGTGCCACTAAAACTCATAGATGGAGACAACATTTTATGGACGAACCCAAAACCATGCTCAGTTTTGTATTGTCGTCCAGTTCAGTTTACTTTTGTAAAGGAGAGTGAAGCAGTTGTCCTTGAGCTGAAAAAACAAATTGATGAAGAAATTGAGGCCCTTATCCCCACAGAGTGCAATAATAATAATAAGGTGACTCATCAACTAATGATGACGATGATCGACGCTAAAGTCTGCACTTACCTTTCTGAAGCTAGATCAAATGCATCGTGCTACCTGTGCTTAGCAAAGCCTACAGAAATGAACCGCTTAGATGCTGTAACATCAAAAATTGTGTGTTCGGACCTGTATGAGTTTGGCTTGTCATCCCTACACGCCCGTATAAATTGTATGGAATGTCTGTTACACATTGCATACAGGCTCGACTTCAAACGGTGGGCAGCGAGAAGTGATGAGCACAAAGAAATGCTACAGACAAGGAAGAAAATAATTCAAAATAAATTCAAAGATGAGCTCAATCTGTTGATTGATATAGTAAAACAAGGCTCGGGAACCACCAATGACGGGAATACTGCAAGAAAATTCTTTGAGTTTCCTAATAAAACCGCAGCTATAACCGGTTTGGATGAAGACCTCATCAAAAGATTTGCTGTAATTTTACAAGCAATTACATCTGGAGAGCAGGTCGATATAATAAAATTTAGAGATTATGCTCGCAAAACAGCAGAAAAGTACGTATTATTATACGACTGGTACTACATGTCGTCAACCGTTCATAAGTTATTAATCCATGGGGCTGACATAATCGAGAAAAATAATATTGTGCCGATTGGGACTCTCTCGGAAGAAGCCTCAGAGTCTCGAAACAAAGATTTTAGGAGGTTTCGAGAACATCATTCGCGGAAAAGAAGCAGGCAGGATTCTAATCAAGACATTTTAAATATGCTTGTTGTTTCTTCGGATCCTTTGCTAAGTGCACAAAGGCCTAAGTTAGATGCCAAGAAAAAGCAGAGCTTTTTTGCTGAAACTCTCGACTTAATTCAATTTCAGGAAACTGAGTTCGAGTTTTTGGATATATCCAATCTGGATGCTGACTCAGAATTGGAGTCTGACAACGAGAGTGATAAGGAAAATTTGTAAAAAAAATATATATATGTACATATTTGTAAATTTGTATTTGAGTGTGTTTGGGTTTTTTTGTAATATTTAATGATATTTTTTTTTTTATTTATTTTACTTTATTTTACAAATGCGTAGTGTTAATTCCTTAAATTAAATTATTTTGCATATAATATAACTTTATATGTTACTTTAATAATAATTTGATAATCTTTTTTTATTTAAATTAATATAAATGTGTCAAAAACAGCAATTTTTTTATTTCATTTTTCTTGATTCGTGTGTTCTTAATATTTGGGTTAATAACATATCGAACTTTTTAACTTGGACACTAAAAGGGATCGTTTTACATGTAAAAATAAATAAAAATATTTTGACGATTTTTTAAAAAAAAACGGCATTAAATTTTTCGTCCGATCGCCAACCAAAAAATCATAAATAATTAGCACTATGACCACCTCCAAGGATAGTACGGTTAAACATGCCGTTTAGGAGATAATTCGATTTTTCATACTAGCTTCATACAAATTTTTCGTAAAAAAATTATATTTCCTTCGTTTTTGGGCAGAATTAACTCGAGTGTCATTTTTGTACATAGTAATGACTAATAGAAGCGATATCCGACATAAAAACAAGCACTTGCAAATTGAAATCCCTAAGTCTATGAAAGCCGATTTTCAGCCCACCGTGCGGCGGGGCGTTTCTTTGTCGTGTCGTGACTCTAAACTGTTTAAACCGAAAACACCTTTATGTAAAGACTCCTCCAAAAACCGGTTAATTCGAACGAAACCGGTAACGGTTTGAAAATGTAACCGGTATCCGCGCCTTGATAGAAATGACCAGTTTGTTTTCCGCGAATTGCTCTCGTTTCCAATACTACAAGAGACGTGCATTTCCGCGGATACTGGAGTGTCTTAACCTTTTGAACGCCATTGTCACGTAAACATGACAAGCAAGCTCGTGCCCTGTACACCAAACGTCACAAATATTTTACAAACGTACGGCGATTTTGTGGCATGGCGTCGGGGCACGCCGATGCGTTTATGCTCTGGCGTTCAAAAGGTTAAGTGGCAAGGTACATTGTTTGCAGAACAGATAGTCGATGTGGTCTAAAGGTTCTGGAAGTCGGAAGACGAAGGCCTTCCACAAGGCGGACTGATGACCTGTTGAAGGCCGGGGGTATTCGCTGGATGCGAGACGTAGGATCGGTCGATGTGGCGACTCTCGGGGGAGGCCTATGTCCAGGGGTGCTACTCTCTTAGCCCGAAGTCCGTAGTTTCGGGCTTAGTTGCGGGCGTATTCTAGTCCGTGTCACCTAACCACTTAGAATGTCATTCATTCTTAGTTCGGGTTCAGAACTAATCGTAAGTCCGTAGGTGATACGGAGTAGAATACGCCCGCAACTTAGCCCGAAACTTCGGACTTCGGGTTTAGAAAATAGCCCCCTAGCAGTGGACGTCCTTTAGCTGAAATGACGATGATGGGGTGCAATGCTAGCTGTACCACTACTTCAGTAATTTTTAGTCAGTCATTTGAGGAGATTTCCAACTCATCAGGTCATGTCTTTCTAGGTCTGCCGCGTTGCCGTATCCTGGCTTTTGGGATCCACTGAGTGAAATTAGTATTCGCCATGGCGTGTCGTAACAATCAGCCGAATGACGTCCACTGCTGGACATAGGCCTTCCTCAAACGGGAACCACGCTTAGCAGGCGGGTTGGCGATCGCAGTGTAGCTGTTGCAATGCACAGAGAATGCTGCTGCCCATTCTCTGGTGAGTCCCTTAGTCACCTCTTACGACACCCACGGGAAGCGATGGGATGGTGCTATTCTTTTACGTCTGACACCATACAGAATCCAGTCAGTCACTGGGTACCTAACTGTACGATTCCCCTTTTTTATGGGAAATCATCAAATGACTTCTGCTCTGGGCGGAGCGGAAGGGAGTGTCAGACTCTTACTGACTAAAACCCACCCGTGTTCCTCCTAATGCCCTTTGCGTTACAAGGCCGCGGTGACTGTTTCGATCAAATTCCGCATCCCTGGCAGGCACTGGCCCTGGCGGCCCGTCTATTTTGCTGACATCTCTTTGAGGCGTGCGTGGAACACAACGCGCCTTCGATCCAGGGCCTATGGACACCTGCAATACCAGAGAAATTGTGGTCCATGCCCTTTTCTTTTGGATGAGAAATCATTGAATGTCTGCTTCCGCTCTGGGCACATTAGGGGGGAGTGTCAGACTCTTACTGATTAAAACCCACCCGTGTTCCTTCAAATGCCCTTTGCGTTCTAGGGACGCGGTAACTCTTTCGAACAATTCTTCAACCCAGGAATACGATACCCCTTGGAAGTCTGGTGTCAGATTTTCTGGCTTCACTAGTGTTACAATATATAAAAATGAAATAATGGATCTATTAACGCTGTCAGTACTTTTATCAAGCTGAAAGATAAGATAAACGAATCATGATTGATAATCTGACCCTTTAAAAATAAGGTTAGTGCTATCAACGTTTATATAACTGATTACAATAATAACGTAAAATAAATAAAAAAGGTATTTGTAATGTAGCTCTTATCTAAGCAGCTATAGTGTAGCAGTATTTGATAAGAAAAATAAATATTTAGAAAGAAAAAAACAGCGGGTTGCACTCCGGGAGTGCCGGCAGAAGTGAAAACATGAACATTAACGTTGTGTATTTTTTATATTTAGGAATGGTTAATAATTTCGCACGAATTGCTTTAATTATCAGTATAAAAGTACTATCATTTATGTGGTAAAATACAATATTCATTTATTGCGCTATCGTACACAAACATGTCAATTTATATTACATTAAAAAATTAACACTTCAGAACTTTCCCTCCGTCTTAAGAATTTTCGTTCAGGTCATGTGTCCTGACGCGAGTTAAACATTTTTTACCCATCCCGAAAAGTGCACAACGCCGCTAATGAAGTTTTCACTTCAAAAATAACGTCATTATTCGATTTTGCTTGCACCATATTATAAAATTCATCAGCAGTGTCGCCCAGTTTCTGGGACTTGAATTACCTATCCCATCAACATTACCGAGCATTTTTAAACGACTTCAAAAAAGGAGGAGGTTAAATGTTCGACTGTGTATTTTTTTTTTATGTATGTATATTCACCGATTCCTCCCGAATTTGTGGACAGATTCTCAAAATTATTATTTTATTTGAAAGAGCATACTCCTGAGGTGGTCCCATTGGCACTAAATCAGGATCTGATGATGGAATCCCAGGGAAATCGAGGGCAAATTTTTAAAGGTATAAACAATATTTTTCATAAACTTTTCTAACGCAATTCAGATAATTGTGCCTGGTATTCAACATCTCATCTTGCTGGACTGATGATGGAATGTATAAGTCAGGATCTGATGCTGGGATCCCAGGAAAAATGTTAGATCAGCGATATTTTCGCCAATTGTCAACCGATTTGGATGATTATTTTGTTATTTGGAAGAGTATTTTTACAAACTGGTCCCGTTTCAATTTGGTGAGATCTGATGAGGAAGGCAACGGAACTCTTCAATAAATGGTAGCAACTCACCCGGGATTGCTGAAATCGTCTGTTTATTGATTACACCAGTTCATTACATAAAATTACGCCGGTACGCTGTGAAGGGGTACGCATATGCAAAAAAGTAAATCTGAATTAACATATTTTTGGGTGTATCTATTCGGGTATAACTTTATTGTTTATTAACCGATCTTGATTTGTTTGCCGTTTTTATAGATAACTAGTGACCTGCCCCGGCTTCGTCCGGATGTATTTTTTTTTCATAAAAACCTTCTCTTGACAGTAACAAACACAACAAAAAAATAGGATTAGCGAAATTGGTCCAACCGTTCACGCGTGATGCCGTGACCAAGGGAAATAGGGTTTCATTTTTATATATTTAGATGGTACGGAACCCTTCCACTCGTACTGGGCCGGTTTTTTATCTTTTATTTTTTTAAGTTTTCGAGTATCAGACTCTTACTGACTAAAACCCACCCGTGTTTCTCCAAATGCCCTTTGCGTTCCAGAGCCGCGGTAACTCTGTCGAACAAATCCCGCAACGGCACCAACAGCTTAACATGCTTTCCGTGGCACGGAGAAGTCTCGGTGTAATGGATGGTGACCCATCCAGGGAAGACGTCGAACCTTGACCTTGAAGATCGTCCCATCATTATCAGCCTATAGCAGTCCACCGCTGGACATAGGCCTCTCCTAGTGCACGCCATTCAACTCGATTTCCGGCAACTCTCATCCAGCTGATACCAGCCACCCTGCGATGATCGTCGCTCCACCTAGCATAAGGGTGTCCCACCTTACGTTTGCCAACTTGCACGGCTGTTATTATTAAGACACGAGCTCTTAACGTAAATCGTAAGACCCGACTCCCGAGGCAAAAAAAAAGTGTAAACGGGATTTTTCATTGGGTATTTTTCAGTGACAGCCCGGAGCAAGGAAGTTGGTGGTGTGACACCCCCGTGCATCAGAAAGCACGCTAAGCCGTTGGTCCTGTGGCCTAAGTGCGAGTTTAAGAACGTTCTCGATCGCGTTAGCGTAAACGTTCGCTTATGTCAAATTGTATGGGAATTAAAAAGTTTTCTGTGAGTGTCATCAGATACATTACAATTGACGTTTACGCTTACGCGATCGAGGACGTTAAAAAACTCGCAGTAAGCATACTGATCTCGGTTGCGGAATTTGTTTGAAAGAGTCACCACGGCCCTGGAACGCAAAGGGCTTTAGAAGGAACACGGATGGGTTTTAGTCAGTAAGAGTCTGACACGCCCTTCCGCTCCACCCAGAGCGGAAGAAGTCATTTGATGATTTCCCATCCTTAAAAAAAAAAAAAGCATACTGATCTCTCTCTGGTCGTCGGATACCGTCACTGAGGACTATGAGAGTAAAGGTGTAGCGGCATCAATGCCGCCACATGAAAAACAAAGAAGCGCATCTTGTACGGCAACAAAAAGAACCGCAGCGCCATCTACGACGAACTAACAACGAAATCCTGCATCGCGCAAGTAAAGTTCTCCGTGCAATTTGAACATATACAACAGTCCGAATATCAACTATCGAGCAGTTGCCCACCAGACAAAACAACCGTCTGGTTCGGATCGGAGGATCCTCCCATTTTCAGTGGCGGGAATGCACCTGTGTTTGCACACTTGTGCACTATAATATCTCCTGCGTGCATGACTAATCTCAGTTGTGATTGGTCATCGTGATCGAAATTCGGTGTTTATTGTAATAACGTTTTTGTAACGTAAATTATTGCTAAATCTGTAACAAATTGTCAAAGGCACGTTAAACCACTGTTATTGGGACTGGCCTGTTGGTCGAGTTGTTAGTGACCCTGACTGCTAAACCGGAGGTCGTGGGTTCGATTCCCACCCAGGACAAATCTTTTCTGTGTCTGGGTGTAATTTGTCTATAATATGTATGTATTTAGAATTATATAAGTATGTTTATCAGCTGTCTGGTTGCCATATCACAGGCTCTGCCTAGTTTGGGATCGGATGACCGTGTGTGAGTTGTCCCAAGATATTATTATTATTGTTTGAATGACACATAATCTCACGTCAGCAGCCAATCAGTTGACGCGCGCTTGACAATTTCTCACATTCAAATTGCGTTCTAGAACCGGGTGTGTCTGTCTGCTCATTAGTGCCTTTATAACTCGAGAACCACTTATTCAATTTACGCTATTCTTGTTCTAATAATGGATATGATTCTCTGGCTAGATTTTATTAGGTACTTTAACCTTTTGAACGCCACAGCATAAACGTACTTTTTGTCACGTATTTGTGACGTTTGGCGTGCAGGGCACGCGCTTGCTTGTCACCTATACGTGACAGTGGCGTTCAAAAGGTTAATAATAATACCATATAATTTGTTTGTACAGTTATGGTGTCAAATAGTATTTGCGTTTTATTTTTTCACTAGCTTTTGCCCCACTTCGTACGCGCATATCCCTGTTTTTCCCGTTCTCGTAGGAATATCCTGTTCCCGTATATCAGTCCTCATGAATGTGGCTATCATATACAAAAAGAATTGTCTAAATCCGACTGGCAGTTCCCGAGATTAGCGCGTTCAAACAAACTCTTCAAAGCTTTATTATATTATATAAGTATATCGATTTTTTTGGAAAATCCACTGGAAATACCCTGTGAACAACCAGGGTAGGTTATCATATATAGGTACTCATATTTTTGCTACAAGTTTTCGAGATTATGAGCAAAGGACTAGTAATTTTTGTAATTATTAGCCCAAAAAATTGACAAAATATATAAGTTCTAAAAATAACTTTTTCTATAATAACTGTGATATTTACTGGCGTAAAAGCTACACGCTGAAATTTTAATGGTTGTTTTCCATCGGCGAAACGATTAGCCATCAGTAGTACTACTAATGGTTCAGTAGTACTACTAATGGTTAAACTTAAAAAAAGTTTTAGTTTTCAAATAATTTAAAAAAATATTCATAAACTCGAAAGCGTGAGAAGCAATAGTAACTCACTAGACGTGACGTAGGTACCACTCAAAACACGCACGCGCCGCCGCTCTGACGACAAAGTGAAAAGCGCTTCATAAGTGTTCAGTGCAAAATAAGCTTTCGCGCGTAGTTATACGGCATTAACTTGCCTGTAAGCACGCGGCAAGTGAGGCCCCGCGCATTGCGCGCGGTATCATTTTATGTTATACCTATCCTTTGCGCGAAACTATCGCGATGTATAACTATTGGTTCGAAGTCGCTTTCGAGTTTTGTTTATCACAATCACAATTGTTATTCTGCAATTTCTTGATTTTAAAATTATTATTTTTCATAAATTGATTGTATTACCAAGACAAACACATTTCGCTGAGGAAAAACAACCATTAAAATTTCAGCGTGTATAGTTATTACTATTATTTTTTTTAAACAACTTTATAGCAACAAAATACTGAAAAAAGCATTTATAAAACTTGTATAACTGCACAGGGAAAGGCTCTATCAATGTGGTTCCATAGTGCAAAATGAGGGGAATAAAGTATTCTTTCTGAATTTATGTCTTTTTTGTTCCAAACAAGAGCATTTATTAATTTTGTTTTTTTTCTATTATCTTAGCATTGACTATTATAAGCAATGATGGCAAAATCTACTTTAAAATATTTTTTTTTCTCACGGATCTGAAAGAGCCACCAATGTTAAATTGACAGATAAGTGTGATTTTTCGCTAACAAATAGTAAATAAGTCAATGATATTTATTTATGTTCTGCCTTGTAAGGTAAGAGATAAATCATCATTTAGATATTTTTAACTTTAACTATGAATATTTGGGAGAAGGTTTAGTGCTTCGAAAAACAATTAAAGCCTATGATAGTATAGAGAACTAAGCTTTTGGTAAACATTAATAAATTAAAGAGCTACTATAAGAAAACAGCAAGCAACAATATGTCCAAATAAAATTATGAATCAGGTAATTTTGCTGATACCACTAAAACAAAAATGGCTTGAACATTTTCACCACCCATAAAAGTCAAATAAAAAGTTACAAGCAAGGTCTATGACCATCTACCTGAACATTTCAGGAATTTATGAACAGGCCAAGGTAATATTCATTCATCCTTACAACTTTAATATGTTGAGCATAAAATATCTTTAATAAATTGCAGAACCTGAACAGAGCTCAAAGTACCAAGTAATTACTAAACTACTATGGTTAAAAACCAGTTTTGCAACTTCAAGTACAATTTACTTTACAAATAACAGAGACAAACAATGTTTTGAGTCAACGTCATGTCGTAATATGCCCATAAAAAACGACCACCGAAATTTTAAAGCCCTGAAACTTCATTTAACAGCGGAATTTGCACTAAATAGATGATACTACAACATTAGGTGTTTCGTGACCAACCAAATCACATCAAATCAGATGTGACTTTCATCGATAACTTTGTTGATATTTGTTTCAAAAACTTACCGGCAGAGAGTAATAGATTGTGTCCTCGGTTCACTTGTAACAATTTATTACAAAAACAACGTGGAAAATTGGGAAAATACCGTTTCACAATACAATAAGAACGCTGCACGAACGTAGGCACACAGATAAAAAATGGCCCAAAATTGCGGAATGTCCGAAAAGAATTTGTTGACGTTTCTCTGTGATGTTGCAAGCAAAGGATAAATAAACACTTACTAAAAAATGTGTTTCTTTATCAACCATTGTTAACATCTATGTATGTTTATGTTTTTTCAATGCTTTTCTGAACAATACCTCTTGAAAAACAAAATGGTTCTTAATTACAACAAACGCAATGGTGTCGTGTGTACGCTTTCGAATTTGAATGTTATCATCTCATCATTTCGGGGACGTTCGGCGACAGAACTGAATAAATTCTACGAACATAAATTACCCGAATAAATTGTTGTTTCGGTTCTGACACCTTATAGATTGTGTAAGTGATTGTAAAAAGATTACGATCACGATCTGGATATTTTGTTATTTGGCAATCATTATGTGAAATAAAATCTTTTCATGCTGTGGTTTATTTCACACTGGTATCCCAAAACGTCAAAATTTTTCGCACGCCATTGTGTGCGGAAGTCACCCATTTTTAAATCACAAAAATCGCAGTTTTATAACAACAAAAATCAAAATTTAACCGTCAAAATAGATTTGTTAATAAATAATGGGTCTACCAGGTTGCGGAATACCGGAGGATGACCTTCCTCAGTGCTGGTCTGACGACGTTCGTATGAACGCGCTATTCGCACCTTTTCGTTTGAAGACAGCAAATGCAGAATCCTGGGATATGAAGATGAAATTCTGGTCGGATATGCTGCGACAGTGGTGTAGGAGTCGGAAGGATCCTATAGTGTCTGCTGCGGACGCGAAGACTACGTTCAATCGAAGAGGACGTACGCCAGCATGTATGGACATCGTGGTTGAGGAAATGTTTCGGTGAGCCTGTGTTTTTTTTTGTAATTCAGATGCATTTCCAGTATTATTTCTCTATGCTCAATTTCGATCCCGATTCCCACGTTTTCGTGGCATTTTCATGCACAATGTAAAATGTAAACAAAGACAGTTGAAACAAATCTTAAATTATGGTAATTTTATTTCTAATTATTATGCCTGCTGTACGAATTCACAAAGCTTAAGCTTTAATTCTATTTGTAAATGACGCAAATAATCGTGACTATGATTGCATTATGATCCTTTTCTGAAGATAACAAAATGCTTTATTTGCAGTTGCCATCTTTTAGCAGTCAAATTGATTCTTTCGAAGTGATTCTTGGTTCAAATCCCTAAATGGTTCTGTGGTAGCAAGCATTCTCTGATAGTGTTGTCCTGTGTTGGATTCCCGGAATAGAAATTTTTTATTGAGTTCTGCCATCATGTCATTCTCAGTTTTTTTTTTTTTATTATGTTCAAAATATATCACAGAGTATCAAATATACATGCTAAAAACCACAGAAGCCTTTGAAGGCTTATATATGGGTAGTGAGTTCGGAATAATTATTTCTAAGACTATTCATTAATACTAAGATACAGATGATAAGTTTGTGAGTTATACATTCTATTAATGCTTTTAAGTGCCTAATATAGCACAAATAAAGATGGTAGTGAGTATATCAAACTAAAGTGTATACTCATAATGTTTTATTTGCATGAAATACTTTTTTTTAATTTACTTTTTGCTATTTTAGGGTTGCAGAGGTATTTATTTTGTATGTCCACAGTATCAGCACTGAGTATGAATCTGTGCTCAGTGTTGCCAATAGGCTTCTTAATTCTCATGTTGCTTATAATTTTTGTAACATACTAGTTATGCCAGTAGATTCATCCATGTAAGAAGTTATCCCACGAGAATGTACAACCGAGGGATCTAACATAATTATTTTAAACCCTGACCTGGAGTACCGGCCATGATTTGCTTGTCTTCAAAACTTTGTCAAAGTAATAGAATGATTAATAAAAAAAAGTCACTTACTTTCAAATTATCAAATAATTTATTTCTTTGCAAACATGGATATAGTACATAGGTGTTTTTATCATTATAAAGTTCTCAATATTTAACCGTCACATGGGCATGCAAAGGTTTACGATTTCACATAAAAATTAAAAATAAGTGGCAGATCATTGGAATTACAATATACATATTAAAAAAATTATATGTATATATATATTATTAGTAAGATGGGATAGGAGTTGTATTGATGAAATGTGGGCCTACTTCGCAGTAAAATCTATACATAATTGCTTAGCAACCACCACTCATGTTATACATTGATGGTTTTCACTTTTTAATGCCATTGTATAAAATACTCCTAAACATATTTGATTAGACTCTTCAATTCAATTTTTAAGGTTATAGCTCGATCAATCGACATTCAATGATTTTGCCAATCAAAATCAAAAGTCATTTATTCAAATTAGGCTGAGTGCCAGCACTTTTTGAATGTCAAAGTTCTACATAAAGACAGTCCCCCAAAACGCCCGCCCGTCACCACTTCCTAGTGTTATAGCTGGGAAGAAGAAGTGAAGCAACAAACTCCCAGCAACACATCTGTCTGTTAAGTTATAAAAACTTTGAATTTATACAGCAATATGCAAAGTTTACAATACATGACACAGAAAATTATATGTCTAATATATAAATAATATGTAAATAAAATTTTTGTGTGAAACAAATCTTTGTGTAATGATCATGATCATTTGTTCTGTGTCTGGGTGTAATTTGTTTATAATATGTATGTATTTAGAAACATATAAGTATGTTTATCAGTTGTCTGGTTGCCATAGTACAGGCTCTGCCTAGTTTGGGATTGGATGACCGTGTGTGAGTTGTCCCAAGCTATTATTATTATATTATTACAATACATTTTTGAAGACTATTGGTCACTTTTTGTAGCAATGTCATCCATGAATACTCTTTGTGACATATTGAACTGACAGTAAATTACACTTTAAGATCAACAAAAGCTAGGCCAAAATTCAAATAGTTGCCCTGCATTCAGTACATTAAAAACAAGTTATAATAAATTAGGTAGGTATTCAGTTATTTTTCACTCTACTGTAAAGTTAATCAAAATGATTTGAGCAGTTGTGTGCTAAGCAACGCTGTCTTCAGCTGTAATGTAGCATCATAATAGGTATATTGTATCAAAATATATGTTACCGGGAAATTACAAACGCCGTAAGATTGTAAAACATCGCGTGAAATGGTAAATTATATTTTCTTAATAAGGCACGGATATATTGGAAACTATTGAATTTGGATGGTATTTATTGTATACAAAACGATTTTTTCATAATATTTCTAGAAATTATAATCTATTAAAGATTTATTACAATCTTACGGAGTCTGCAATTTTCCGGTGAGATATATATAAAAATCTTCTGTTACTGACTGAATGAGTGAC
This sequence comes from Mamestra configurata, assembly GCA_002192655.3. NCBI lineage: Eukaryota > Metazoa > Arthropoda > Insecta > Lepidoptera > Noctuidae > Mamestra > Mamestra configurata. Next base: position 131,274 of record NDFZ01005315.1, read on the forward strand.
TGACAGGCAATACACAACCGAAACTACTGGTTGTAGAACGCTGAAATTTGGCATGTTTAATCAAAATGTCTTGAACACTAAGAGGATTTCCCGAAATTTCAACGGTAACGGGCATAAACAGGATATGAAGTCACGGATTAAAGCTTGTCTGGTCATAGTGTATAATAAGTAGATCATTTATCATTCTCTTACCCATAATTTATTTTGAGTTGGCATAAAATTTAATTCTTCCATGCTTCCAGTGCTAACTGGCTAATATGCCAAAATCCTCTACCAGCTATCCTCTATAAGGAAGAACAAAACCAGAAGTAAATCGTAAATTAAAAATATTTATTAGCATACATACATAACTAATATGTCAAGGTCAGTCAAAAAGCTGTTTTAATAGTTTTTTTATCTGTTGCGGGCGGAGATACAGCTAACTATTACTACGTACATATCAGCTGGTTTGGATTTAGGGAAAACCCAATTATTTATTGATAACTAGCTGCCGCCCGAAATAGTTGACGCCCGCGACTCCTCCCGCGTGAATGTCGAAAATTATCCCAAGGGAACATATTCCCGCGATAAAAACTATCCTATGTCCTTTCCCGGGACTCAAACAGTCTCTATACCAAATTTCATCTTAATCGGTCCAGCCGTTTGCGCGTGAAGAAGTAACAAACATAAACACACACACTCACAAACTTTCGCCTTTATAATATTTGTGTTGATGTGATGTGATGTTATCTGAACGCTCTTTTAATTTAGTATTTTGATGTAGAAATAATGGCTAAATAATAACAGCCGCACGGGTCAATCTTCAACGTTAAGCAACACTTGCCGAGGTCGGCATGCGGATGGGTTACCGTGCCTCGAAAAGCGTGCACCCCCCTTAACATCGATACTAACGAGCCAACATTTTGAAAAAAAATCAGATTTTGTCTCTGTCATGTATGACCTAGACTTAGAGTCAAGGGCAAACTCATCTCAAATAAAAAAAAAGAAGATAATAGTTAAGATTACAGTATAGTCTATTACCCAAAGTTTGACTGGTAGAGAATGCCTTGATGCATTAATTCCGCCCATGTACCACTATTGTACGTAAAGTTCAAATAAATAAATTTACAGGTAAACTGACGAGGTCTATAGTGTTAAAATAATAATAGCGTTTATTCAAAATGTTTGTTTACAATATTTGCTTAACCTAATATTTCCTGCTCTCCAGTTTCTTTATTTTTTTCTCTTTACTTTTTTATTAGGGACATTTGTAATTGCAATGCATATCAAAGTCAAAACGTTTATTTCAATTAGGCCATTAAACGGCACTTTTGAACGTCAACATTGACAGTTCAGTAAAATAATAATATTACATAAATAAAGTGACTCTACTGTCCATTCGGAAAGGTAGATTCTTATGGAGAAGAACGGACAAGAAACTCCATAGTTACTCTTTTCAAATAATGATTTTACAAAATTTGGTATACAAAAATTAATTTAATATTATTTATGTGAGGACGATGCACCCAGAGTATGCTACTTATAAGAACAAAGTATTACCGGCAGAGGTAAACTTATTCTATGTCAGTCCCATTGTACCCTAAATGCACATTAGTCATCAGTTTCAGTTTCATTTATTTGCAAATACATGTGTACATAATATATACATGGTATTATTATTGGTGTCTTAAGGTAGGTATTATATTGGCTCAACATGTTTGACCATGGCTGGTGTACAAATTAATAATAATATCCAAATTAAAAATACAAAACAAAAATACAAAGAAAAACACAATAAACAAATCAACAATAAACATTAATAATATTAAATTAAAAAATAGGTCAATAGCTATGCGATTCAAAAAGGTATCTTCATAGCGATTTTTTTTTTTTAGCTGGGCCATGAACCTAAACATACTCTTTGCATCATCGTCACCTGGTTGAGCCAAGATTTTATTAAATGTGCCTACTTCAAGTCTGTTCAACCTCAAGGCCCTAAACAAATCATTTCTCCCAGCGCTCTCTAATTTGTTTGCCCTCTCCCAGCTGTCTTCATCTACTCCTATTCCTGGCTGTCCTAGTCCACAATCGTCCTGCTATTGTCTTGATTTCATCAGCACTGGGTAGTGTAAAAATAACATGTTACAAAAATTTGATTCGTTCGGAACCTTTTGCAAGCGATTCCGACTCACACTTGGCCAGTTTTTGAAGAGAAAACTTCTTTGGCGGGTTGTGCTCTTTTTGGGATGTGGAAATTATTCCCTAACCATTCCAAAATATCAAAAATGCACAACGTTGACAAGTTTGGGGGCGTTCAAGTATTACGTAACGCAATTTGGGGGGAGGGCGGTCTTGTAAAACGTTACGATGCGTTACAGCGGCGGGAGGGGTGTTCGAACAACGCGTTACGTAACATTGTTTTTTTATTTAACGCTAGCTCACTAAACATATTTTCGAGTTACACAGTCACCAAACAGTAGTCATTTTGCCAAACAAAAATAAACAACAATATTTTTCTTGAAATGACATTTATTAATTAAAAAATTTGGTAACATGAAAGTAGTAGACATAATTGTGACTTTTAGGTAAAAATTTTCACTTGGATGATACGTAACGTTTCGGGAGGGGGTGGGGGTACAGATAAACGTTACGGCGCGTGACACGGTGGGGAGGGAGGGTCATGAATCTTCAAAAATTGCGTTACGTAATACTTGAACGCTCCCTTTTCACTTCTGCCGGCACTCCCGGAGTGCAATCCGTTGTTTTTATTTACAATAATCTCCTCCTCCACAGCAATGGCGACCTGAGCCCGCTCTCCAAATACCAGCAGATCCTTCACAACGGCCCTGAAGGTTGGGTCAAATGGGGCGCCCGGCTGGCTTTCAGACCAGCTGCCTTCGCCCTTACAGCGGTGGCGTCTTTCATGCCAACGAGACAGGCATTGGATAATGATGGACTGCCGAAAGCTAGCATTGATTCGACGCAGCGATTTGTATTGGAATCTGCTGTTAAAGTAAGTTTTATTGTCTTAAAAATAATGTGAAAAATATCAACTATCCCATACAGATAAGCAGCTGATTTTTGTCGCGATTTCGGGTTAATCCCATAGTAAAAGTTATTCATAATGATGTGAACAATGACCCCTTTAGATATTGCGTTTATTCTGTTACACATTGTATGGAATGAATATGGAATACATCAGAGAGATACAAACGGATTCTCATGTAATTTTTTTGGGTGGCAAATAACCGAGAGGCTGGAATTAATGACCTATTGCTAGCCAGTCCCAAGATCTAAAACGCATGGACTTCAGATCCTTTGCCTGTTATGAATAATTGCTTATTTTGACCAAAAAATATTCGGGCTTATTCATTACTATAGTAGGCGCCAGATAAATGTGGAATAAAGTATATTGACCTTTCCCTTATAACTGTTCATAGGTACCTGAACAATTAAATATGAATCGTTTTTCATTATTAGACAATGTTAAGGATCACGAGAGATGATGATTCGGGACAGCTTTGTGTCATTAATTCCGTTTTTCAAATTAAAAATGTCAATAATTGTAGGTGGGTCAATGACCGTTATTCCACGATTATCTGGCGCCTACTATAGCGGACGTCACGCGGTTTCACCCGTGTAGTTCCCGTTCCCGTGGGAGTACGGGTATAAAATATAGCCTATGTTACTCGCTGATAATGTAGCTATAAATTGCTGAAAGAACTTGTCAAATCGGTCCAGTAGTTTTTAAGTTTATTCGTTACATACAAAAATACAAATCTTTCCTCTATGTAATATTAGTATAGAAAAAAATCTAACAAACAGTTCAATTCATATGGTTATAATTTTTCAACTCTTCACCCCAGCCTTTATGGACCCATCCACACGATACTTTCATAAGGTGGGTACTTACCGAGCCGTGTAGCATGTAACGTATCTGATATGGTATCTAGTGAGCATGTAGGCACGAGCCTGCTGCGAGCCGCTCGCGGGCGGAGCGCAGTAAGCTCGCAGTGACCCGCCGAGTGGCGGTTTCACTGCGAACACAATGACGGCTCGCAGTGTGCGCGTGGACGGATCCGGGAGCTCGTAGCGCCATACGCGGTGACCGTGGACGAGCCGTACCCACTTGCAAGTTGATACCGTATCAGATAAGTTACATGCTACATGGCTAGGTGAGTACCCACCTATACAGAATCCGTAAACTTCTATAGAGTTTTATCTGCGCAACAAAGTCTATATTGTGTGGACCCACTATAACACTCAATACATATCTTTCAGGAACAAGCCATAGAACTCCTTCAAAACTTCCCCCCTGGTGTCGAACGCATGGGCACCATCGAGGAACTGCTCCGGAACTGCGAGTGGACACAAGGACGCGAGACGTTTGAGCTGCTGCTGGGCTACCTGGTGTCCGTCGGACAAGCTGTCAAAAAGGGCGATGTCGTCAAGTTAGGTGAGTAGTATGGACACACTTGAGTAACTACGAGTGGACACACGGATACGAGACTTGAGTTACTGCGAGTGGACACACGGTTGCGAGACTTGAGTTACTGCGAGTGGACACACGGATGCGAGACGTTTGAGCTGCTGCTAGGCTACTTGGTGTCCGTCGGACAGGCTGTCAAGAAGGGCGATGTCGTCAAATTAGGTGAGTAGATCGTATGGACACACTTGAGTAAATGCGAGTGGACACACGGATGCGAGACGTTTGAGCTGCTGCTAGGCTACCTGGTGTCTGGCGGACAGGCTGTCAAGAAGAGTGATGTCGTCAAGTTAGGTGAGTAGATCGTATGGACACACTTGAGTAACTGCGAGTTGACGCAAAATGGTAATTGTAGCGCTAATTTGGGGGAGGCCTATGTCCAGCCATATGCTTATATGCAAACTTGATTTTTATTAGGAAAAAAATGTGGATAAGCAGGCGCGAGCGAAACGAGCTCCAAAATGTTTGCACCCGTCTATGCCTTTTGCATAATTATTTAAATACACAGTACAAGTTGTAAAGAGAATGTAGGATGCAAGAGCAACAGAAGGGATCTCAAACATTTTGGCATTTTCTGCAATAACTACACATAGATAACTGTTTAATATAATTAAAGTTGTAAAACACTAACGAAAAAAAATATTTTACTACTCTCCAAACGTATTTGCTTCAAGTTAGGGTAGAAGATGGAGCAGGTGCCTCACCTTGCCCCTCCGTGGATACGCCCATTGATGGATGAAGGAAAATCACAACTGCTAGTAATTTACCAATAGGGAATACGAATAAAAAAAAAATAAAAAAAATAAGTGTCTATACAGTTTATCTAAAAATATACAAAAATATAATACTAACAGTGAAAATAGAATCAAAATTGATCGAAAAAAAAACGAGATATAACTATTTTAAACAAATATATCTGTCCCTCTCGCGAAGACGCTGTTTTCTATGGCAGCTGTATAGGCGACATGGTATTTGACGTCAGAGTTCGTATCGGACTTCTCTTTCTAATGGACATCTTTGAAGCTTTATAGCTTTATCGCTAATGAAGATATTTTAAAATTTATTTCATAATTGTTTACTATAGCCAATAAGTATACAATATTGCAAAAAAAAAAAAATGCATGCATATTCCCTATTATCTTTATTTTATAGTAATGGTGGGAAAACATAGTCACTTCGATGTCGCAGAGTAGAGGGAATAAAAAACAACTGTCAAAAAAAGTGAGCTAGCGTTGCAAGGCGCAAAGTTCCGGACGGCTCACGTTGGGTGGCTCGCTGTCCGATCACCACCAGGCCCGGGTCGATGGCGCGTTGTGTTCCACGCGCGCCTCAAGGAGATGTCAGCATAGGAGACGGGGCAGACCCTGGAACGCAAAGGGCTTTAGATGGAACACGGATGGGTTTTAGTCAGTAAGAGTCTGACATGCCCTTCTGCTCCACCCAGAGCGAAGAAGTCATTTGATGACTTCCCATCCATAAAAAAAAAAGGCGCAAAGTTCAAAATTACATTTAACACCCATGTATCCAGCAGTCGATTTAGAGAGGCCTATTTGGAAAAATTTCCTTCAGTCATAAACTTATTATAAGTATATCTTTCACAGCTGAACCTGACAAGAAAGCCTCACCTGTGACAGAAACCGACGAAGCCCTAGTAAAGCTGATGTGTGCGGAGACCCGCCTGGAGGGCGAAGCGCTACGTCTGGCGAGGGACGTCGCTACAGCGCAAGCGGACGCTAAGGCCTCACTGAACGTTGGGAACAAGTTGGCAGTGAGTAAATACTCCATACGAAAACTGATAACAATAAAATTCTGTATGGTGTCAGATGTAACAGAATAGCACCATCCCATCACTTCCCGTGGGTGTCGTAAGAGGCGACTAAGGGACTCACCAGAGAATGGGCAGCAGCATTCTCTGTGCATTGCTACACCTACACTGCGATCGCCAACCCGCCTGCCAAGCGTGGCGATTACGGCAAACCACCCCACCTTGGAGGAGGCCTATCAAAATTCAAAAGTCATTTATTCAAATTAGGCGGAGTGCCAGCACTTTTTGAACGTCAAAGTTCTACATAAAGACAGTCCCCCAAAACGCCCGTCACCACTTCCTAGTGTTGTAGCTGGGAAGAAGAAGTGGCGCAACAAACTCCCCAGCAACACATCTGTCTGTTGAGTTATAAGAACTATCACTTATACAAAGATATGTAAGTAGTCAGTATTCTTACAAAGAAAACAATACAACAAAGGTAACACGTAGAAACATAAAACTTTATAATTCGCTACTTGTAAGCTAGCACACTCCATTATGCCAGCATAAACCTATGTCCAGCAGTGGACGTCTTTCGGCTGATATGATGATACGATAACCTAGTAGTCCACTCCAGGGTTGCGGAATTGTAATTAAAAATATTGAAAGAGTCACCGCGGCCCTGGAACGCAAAGGGGCATTTGAAGGAGCACGGGTGGGTTTTAGTCAGTAAGAGTGACACTCACTCCCGCTCCGCCCAGAGCGGAAGGAGTAACTTGACGATGTCCCAACCAAAAAATGTTGTCTTTTCCAGCTTCACAAGGCCGTTGCAATTTGTCTATAATATGTATGTATTTAGAAATATATAAGTATGTTTATCAGTTGTCTGGTTGCCATAGCACAGGCTCTGCCTGGTTTGGGATCGGATGACCGTGTGTGAGTTGTCCCAGGATATAATATTATAAGTTTATTATAAATAACTCAAACTGCCAGACTAACTCAAATGAAACCCTAAGGCCGCTATCCCACTAGCGTTTTACGAGCGTTGGCGTTTCTCAAACTGTTCCCAAAAAACGCAACGTTAACGTCGTGTTGACGCGACGTTAACGTTTGCCACTAGAGACTCGCGACGTTGGAGAAACGCCAACGCTCGTTAAACGCCAGTGGGATAGCGGCCTAATATTGCGGGCGGTCTACATAGTCCTCACATTCACAATACGTTATATGAGAACCATGCAGTCCAGTGTCTGAAATTATATTTTGAGGAAAGAACCACACAGATTTGAGTGGACCTGTCCAGTCAGTGCAAGCTTTTGTCAGTAGTCGAGTAGCTCAACTTAGAACAATTTATTTACAAAATAACGCTCGTTTGGCCTTACCCTTAAGCCATACATTCTGCCCTAGATTTGACGTGCATTTAATGAATAAAAATAAATTTTAAAAAAAAGTAGGTAACACAACTGGTTGTACAGTCAGCGACAAAATCCGATGAGCAAGTACAAAGTAATAAAAGTCGTTAACACCTATAACTCTAATAGCCACTGAATATCACACCCAAATGTGTAACCTTGAATACCTTGTTCTGTTCACTGCATTTTGTGACCAAAGCTATGCAGTGACTGTTGTTTTAAGGTGTTGACGAATTTTTGAAAATTTGGATCAGGGGTCACCAATTAGTTTCATCTGGGCTCTGTTTTTTTTAAATAATATGTCTGCTGCGGTCTGTTTCTACTTTTTAGGGTTCCGTACCTCAAAAGGAAAAAACGGAACCCTTATAGGATCACTTTGTTGTCCGTCTGTCAATACTCAAATTACCATATACTTAAGTCTACAGTCCCTTGAAGCTGTGAAAAAATAAATCTTCTAAATTAACGTAAAAAAATGATACGGCCGTTTATGCTTCGATTATTGCGCATTTTTTAACGCTCACAGGTAAGTAATCAAAACCTGTAGGGTACTTCCCGTTGACCTAGAGTCATGAAATTTGGCAAGAAGATAGATCTTACAGTACAAGTACAGGAAAAAGTCCGAAAATTAGGAATTTGTTATTTTATCATTAAAAAAAAAAAAAATTGCGAATAAAAACTTCTATTTTCGGTTGAAGAATTGACCGTGACGAACATTGATGTATCCGTAAGTAATGTATACTCGGAAGAAATCAAGACTCGATCGAAACCTTCGGTGCGCGAGTCTGACTCGCACTTGTCCGGTTTTTTATACACCAGAGCAGTTTATAGCCTAAGATGGGGGGAGGCCTATCTTTACATCATCATGTGCATTTGTTTAGTTAAACTCAAAAAATTACTAAATTTGCTCATATCTTTTTATCGTGTTGACTTTTATACACCTAGTAGGGACTATAGACCTCAATATCTGGTACAAATTGCAACTTGCTAGGTCCACCCGTTCCTGAGAAAATCGGTGTTGGCACACGGACAGACAGACGAATAAGAGAGTGATCTTATAAGGGTTCCTTTCTTTACCTTTTGAGGTACGGAACCCTAAAAATGACATATACATAGAGTTATGTTATTCAACGTTCAACAGAATAAACGCAATACCTAAAAAGGGGTCATTGTTCTCATCGTTATGAACAACTTACTATGGGACAAACACGGAAATCGCTAAATAAAATCAACTACTCCATACATTTCGCTCAAAATAGGTCGGCGATCCGGATCCGCCATTTAGTGACCCCTGATTTAGATGCTTATCGCAATTTGTCACTGATTGTACGGACGCCAGAATATCAATCTACCCGAAACTGTAAAATTTTCCCAATCAACCTTGAACCTAATGCTTTCGCGATAAAGTTGAAATCTACTAAAGAAATTTGACAGATTGTTGTAGGTTGTTGTGCTGACGTCTGTACTAACACTTCCGCCCACCCTTTCGGGTATGCAGAGTGGTATTTGTTCGTATGAGAAAGTAATTCTATCATTTTTTTTTTTTTTTTAAACGTTGCCCCACACTAGGAATTTCTCCTGTATCGTGGGTGCGTTTACAAACATACAAAGTCACATACACAAACAGCCAGACCCGGAACAACTATCTGTAGGTGTAATAATTTTTCCGTGCGGGAAACGAACCCGCGACACGCAGCGCAGCAGTCAATCGCTCAACCACTGCGCCAACCGTGCTGTCAAAATTAATTTTTATTCTTCTTTAGATCAAATTATTTCAGGTCTCACCTATTACTTATGGGATGGAATACCGTGATGGTGGTTAAGTGACCCGCTCCTAGCGGTTGCGGGTTCTAATCCTGGCAAGTACTAATGTATTTTTGTCAAAATTCATATGTACTTTCTAAGTTTTATCTAAAATATGGCATGTCAAAAAATTCATCCGCATCGCTGTCGACTGGAAGTGTACCCAAAAGACTGGCGGCATTGCCACGTTGTATGACAATGCTTATTCTTTGACCAAGGTAAAAGCCAGCCCTTGGGTCACGTGAAGTGTCAACTAAGCGCCTTGAGAGTTCTTTAAATAAGTTATGTGCACTCGGACCCCAGGACCCGAGAGTTTCGCCATATTTTAGGGTTTATTCAGTTAGGAGATTTTTATTTCTATTTCTAGTGTATATAGTTTTGTCTAAGTAAATACATCCTATTTTAGTATGCAGACAAATAAGTAAATTATAAAAGCATCTTTTTCAAACTGCCAGTTTTATCTTAGACATAACACTGGTCAACAAAAAAACACTTTTTGTGTGTCACAAGATTTTTGAAGTGAAAACATGTTTAGGCGCGTTGAGCACTTTTTGCGATTTGCGATGTCGAGGTTCGTCCCATAGTAATACAATGAGTACAATGACCCCTTTTCAGGTATTGCGTTTATTCTGATACAAGTGTAAGGTACTCTTTCTAATTCCTTGACCTTTTCGTAAAGAAAGAGATTATATTGTGTACGTGATCTTTGAAAGGTTAAAAACGGGACCCTATTACTTAGACTCCACTGCCCGTCTGTCTGTCTGTCACCAGGCTGTATGTCATGAACCGTGATAGTTAGACAGTTGAAATGATGTATTTCTGTTGCCGCTATAACAATAAATAATAAAATTAAAAATAAAAGGGGGCCCCCATACAAGAAATATGTTTTTTTCGGCTTATGGTACGGAATCCTTCGTGTGCAAGTTCAACTTGCACTTGACCAGTTTTTTGTATATTAACACTATGTATTTACACTATATATTGTTTTCCTTTAATTAATCCTATCTCTTTTTACTTCAGGCTAAGAACCATCTCCGCCGTAAACACAAAACCGCGCAACGTCTAGAGCGTTGCAGCAACGCACTAGAGAACGTGCGTCAGTTGCTGCAACAGATGAGAGATGTACACGTCAACGTGGCGATTGTTGATACTTACAGGTACTGTTGTTGTTATCTGTTCTATTAAACCGCGCAACGTCTAGAGCGTTGCAGCAACGCGCTAGAGAACGTGCGTCAGTTGCTGCAACAGATGAGAGATGTACACGTCAACGTGGCGATTGTTGATACTTACAGGTACTGTTGTTGTTATCTGTTCTATTAAACCGCGCAACGTCTAGAGCGTTGCAGCAACGCGCTAGAGAACGTGCGTCAGTTGCTGCAACAGATGAGAGATGTACACGTCAACGTGGCGATTGTTGATACTTACAGGTACTGTTGTTGTTATCTGTTCTATTAAACCGCGCAACGTCTAGAGCGTTGCAGCAACGCGCTAGAGAACGTGCGTCAGTTGCTGCAACAGATGAGAGATGTACACGTCAACGTGGCGATTGTTGATACTTACAGGTACTGTTGTTGTTATCTGTTCTATTAAACCGCGCAACGTCTAGAGCGTTGCAGCAACGCGCTAGAGAACGTGCGTCAGTTGCTGCAACAGATGAGAGATGTACACGTCAACGTGGCGATTGTTGATACTTACAGGTACTGTTGTTGTTATCTGTTCTATTAAACCGCGCAACGTCTAGAGCGTTGCAGCAACGCGCTAGAGAACGTGCGTCAGTTGCTGCAACAGATGAGAGATGTACACGTCAACGTGGCGATTGTTGATACTTACAGGTACTGTTGTTGTTATCTGTTCTATTAAACCGCGCAACGTCTAGAGCGTTGCAGCAACGCGCTAGAGAACGTGCGTCAGTTGCTGCAACAGATGAGAGATGTACACGTCAACGTGGCGATTGTTGATACTTACAGGTACTGTTGTTGTTATCTGTTCTATTAAACCGCGCAACGTCTAGAGCGTTGCAGCAACGCGCTAGAGAACGTGCGTCAGTTGCTGCAACAGATGAGAGATGTACACGTCAACGTGGCGATTGTTGATACTTACAGGTACTGTTGTTGTTATCTGTTCTATTAAACCGCGCAACGTCTAGAGCGTTGCAGCAACGCGCTACAGAACGTGCGTCAGTTGCTGCAACAGATGAGAGATGTACACGTCAACGTGGCGATTGTTGATACTTACAGGTACTGTTGTTGTTATCTGTTTTACGGCCAGTTTCAATAACGTATCTACCTTTAACCAATTCAAATAAGCTACCAACAGTAGCTGAAACGTCATGTTTGCCTTTCATACATGACGTTTCAGCTGTTGTTGGTAGCTAATTTGACAGTTGGTCAAAGGTAGATACGTTATTGAGACCGGTCGTAATCGCGCTAGAGGATGTGCGTCAGTTGCAGCAACGCGCTAGTGGATGTGCGTCAGTTGCAGCAACGCGCTAGAGGACTTGCGTCAATTGGTCCCCCGGCCAGGTACTGACCCGCATGGATTCATGCTGACCCCGCCACTCTCTGCGGTCGAAGAGGGATGCATACGTTTTAATAGCAGCCTGGCTCCCACTATTACTCCTGCCTAGACCTTCAGGGTTTACAGGCGTAATGATATTGATTTGATAATCTGATGGTAAGCGATGATGTGGTCGACGATGGAGCACGCTTGCCTAGAAGTAACCAATTCACTCTTGACTTGAAGACCCCCAGGTTGTAGCTATCAGGAAACATAAACTCCGACAGGGAATTCCACTCCTGTGTAAGAGCGGCTGCGCACTACGTCCGATCCGAATCCGATCAGAACAATGTCCGAGTAAAACTCGGACCGAACTCCGATATTCCTTACGCACTACCTCCGATTTAAATCCGTGATTACCTCCTTTCTAGACATATAGATGCTATGGCTTCACACAATCCACCCTTCGTTTTTTTTGCACCTGAGGTTGTCGACTGCTTAACCGGGCTTGCCTGTGGTGGCCTTAATCTAAATATTAAAGCCTCCAGCCAGGGCTTATAAAAAACGTACAAACTAAGCGACTACACGCTAAGGGCCCCCCCTGTGGGGTACGGGCCTCGGCTTAGGGCGTCGCTGGGGGGAGGACAGCTAAGGACGGGCTGGTGAGAACTAGAGTTCTTTGATCTTCCCCTACTCTCATCTCTTATACTTTTATTGTGTTTATCAGTGTTACCGTGTTAACCAAAAATTAACTTCTGAAGTCTTAAGAACAATTTAATTTGCCATCCATCCCAGCCATAATTCTTTATCTTTGTCCAATTAAATTGGTATACGATTTTTGCAGTAAATCCAACTAAGTAACTACTAAAAGGGCCGAGTCACGTCACCCCCCGGCCCTCTGCCTCTTTTCTCGGACGCAGCTCGGATTCCCCTCGGTCGTAGTGCGCAACTGTTCATACAAATAATACTATGGCCACTTCGGTCCGTCAATAATCAAATCCGAAATGGAGATTCTCGGATGACTGAGAGAAATCGGGTGACGGAAATCGGGTGTATTGCGTAAGCTACCATACAAATTGTTCTACGACTACGCCGGACGATACTTCACGGATACTGATCGGGTTCGGATCGGACGTATTGCGTATGCGCACTTACGGACAAATAAAGTATTGACTAATACAACTATATTTTGTTTGACTTTTAGATCGAGCTCTGACGCGATGAAACGCAATCTCAAGGAGAACGGTTTGGAGGACGATGGTATTCATGATACCATGGACGATTTGAAGGAGGTTAGTACAGTATAATAAATGAATCACCTGTCGAGTTGAAAACTACAAGTTCATAAATCTCGATTTAAATCACCTGAAAGAAGTGCGAATACGGTTAGTTAGAGCCAACTTAAATAATAAATAACTGGCCAAGTGCGAGTCGGACCACGCACAGTGTAGGGTTCCGTAGTTATCCGTCTCCTAAACCAGTGTTCCGCAAAGTGTGTGCCGCGGCACATTGGTGTACCGTGGTCATTAGTACACCATGGCACACCATGCCTCGGAAAAGTATGGTTATCTCTTAAAGTTAAGAGGCGCTTTGATCCGAAATGTTGATTAAAAACCGGCCAAGGGCGAGTCTGACTTGCGCGTAAAAGGTTCCGTACCATCGCCATTATTATAATCCAATATATGCCGTTAAAATCGACCAAAATACGACAAGAACAATGTTTCTTGTATGGAGACCCCTTTAATTTTTACCCTTCGGGTACGGAACCCTAATATTTCGTAAAAATGTATTTTTTATTTATGGTGTAGGAGCTCGTGGCTATAGAATAACAGCCGCATGGGTCGATCAAGGTTAAGCAACGCTTGCCAAGGTTGGTCTGTGGATGGGTGACCATCTTAACATACCGAGTTTCCTCCGTGCCTCGGAAAGCACGTTAAGCCGTTGGTCCCGGCTGTCATTTGTAGATCTTTGGCAGTCGGATTGTCAGAAGCCAGTAAATCTGACTCCAGTCTTACCACTACCGTGTAACCCAGTTGATGGGTTGTTGAGGTCTGGTAGGCAGCCGCTCCACATAAAATACTGGTATTCAGCTGAATCCGGTTTGAGTGGAAGCCGACCCTAATATAGTTGGGAAAAGGCTAGGCAAATGATGAAAGAAAGAAAGAATAATATTTATTTAGCAATTACATGAAACACGCACGGTACATAGAAAAAAAAAAAAAAAATGTAGGTATGCTAAGAACCAAGTGTGTGTCTCACGGCTGCTCTAAAAAGGTCCATTTCAGCGATATGTCAGACAGACTGATGCTGTCTGACACTGGTTATCTAATGATGGTGTAGGTAAACCTTAAAAAAATCCGATTTCTCAGAGGTACCTTAAACACAAAAGTTTGTGGAACACTGTCCTAAACCATGCCAGAATAGTAGTAAAAAGTACTTAACTATTATTACATTACAAAGTTACAAAGGCACTTGGCTTTAAGTCATTTTCGATGGATTTATTAGGATTTTTTTACTTACCCAGTTCCATTTTATAAGTTGGTCGACTATTACTCATAAACTAAAAATTAAATTAAATTTATTCATTAAATAAATTTTTTTCACGTCTCCAAAAACAACCATTTAGGAAAAAAAGATATTATTCACTTTTTAGTGGTATCTTGCACCTAACAACCACTGGAAAGTCATAGGAAAGTAAAACAAGTCCGATCCTGCATGGAGTATTGCAGCCACCTTTGGGATGGCTCAGCTAAATACCAACTTGCCGCGCTTGACTCGGTGGAACACAGAGCTAAAAGGCTCATTGGCGACGTAAGACTGGTGGATGCCAAGCTTCACAGCTTGGCTCATCGCCGCAAGGTTGCCTGCTTGTCGGTCTTCTACAGATTGTACTTCGGGGAGAGTGTCCAGGAACTCCACGATCTCATCCCACCGGCCCCCTTCTACCATCGGACATCTAGACGCACTGCAAGTTACCATCCCTACCTTGTTGCTATTCCACCAATTCGCACTAAACGTTTCCAAACGTCTTTTATAATGCGCACAGCAAAGGAGTGGAACTCTCTGCCTGCGTCTGTGTTTCCGAACGCATACAACCCTAATCTCTTCAAAATTAGAGTGAACAGGCTTCTTCTGGGTAAGCTCGCTCCATCGTCGACTTTGTCTCTGTCATCTATGACCTAGACTAGAGTCAAGAGCAAACCCATATTAAATAATTAAAAAAAAAAAAACACGCAATTTCGTTTACTTGGATGAAATATTTCCCATTTGCCCCACCTATTTTGATTAAGAAATACGACTAGCGCTGTGGGTGAGAGTGAGAGAGGAAGAGCCTGCCTACCGCTGCCGTATGCGTGAGAGAAAGGGAAGCCAGACAGACTGGCGCCGTAACGCGTTACGTTACGAAGCGGTCTACCCTCCCATACGAAGTTATCACTTCAAAACCAAACTACTGAACCGATTTCAATAAGACCAATCGGAACGTATCCTTTCACATGAAAAAAGATTTTTTCAAATCGGTTTATAAATGACGGAGTTATGAGGTAACAAAATAAAAGAAAAAAAAAATACAACCGAATTGAGAACCTCTTTCTTTTTTTGAAGTCGGTTAAAAATATACCTTATGATTTATGAAATAATGTTCATTTTGTTAAATAAGCCAAGTGAAGTGCCAGCATTAGGAATAAACTCAAATATTTTTTGTTTGTTCAACCGATGAACCTCAAATGGCAATAAAAATAAATTTCTAACTCCTTTCTTCATTCACAGGTAATGGACCAATACAGCGAAGTAGAGAAAGCGTTAGGCACCAACATCGATGACTTCGACGCAGCCGAGTTGGAGGAAGAGCTGCAGGAGTTGTTAGCGGGACCCAACGGACCCGCTGGAGGCACTCCAGGGAAAGAGGAGCGGAGGGAAGGTTGGTGTTGTGATGTACTGGGGCAGATTAAGTTAGCTGGCGAAACTGCACAGGAAATTAGTTGGTTAAACTTTATAGAAAATTCGACTTTGACTCATCTATGCCCTAGACTAGAGTCAAGAGCAAACCCTTATTAAATAAAATAAAAAAAAATGTTGGCCGAACTTCGCAGTAAATTAGTTAAAACAAAGAAAGAAAATTTCATTTTTTGCAATTTGTTGGTGTAACTCACATAGAAAGAAATCTAAATTGCTAGTAACCAACCAGCTGCCGTTGACCCCGTAATGAACTGAGAAATTCAGAAAAAATGTTAAAAGTGTTTGTGAAGTTTCGCCGAATTATATTATCCAACGGGATGCAGCTTTTACATAGAGCGATTGCAACCCAGTTACCGGGTAACGCGATACCCTTTGGTGAAACTAAATCCCAGTAAATTATTACTTAAAAAGTACTTGATTTTGGGTTTGGTCCCTTAGGGCTCCCACACATAACTGCGAATTCGCAACGCATCGCGAATATCGGCGAGCTCGCACGTACAAGTTCCTGCGATTGCGGCGTCGTATCGCATCGCATCGCGGTTTTGTGTGGGCGCCCTTACTCAAAGTTGTTCATAATGATCAGTACAATAACCCCTATTCAGGTATTGCATTTATTCTGTTATACAAGTGTATTATGCAACGTGTAACAGAATAAACGCAATACCTCTTAAGAGGTCATCTAAAAATCAGCTGTTCAGTACATTTTGTCGAGTTATGCGCACATAAATATGTATAGAGCACTTCAGTTTTAGTCCCATAGAGAAAGTTGTTCATAATGATGAGTACAATGACCCCTGAAGAGCTATTGCGTTTATTCTGGTACATATTGTATAAGTGGGACGTGCCCTCCCTCGCACAGGATCCGCACCCCGCACATAAAAATAAAAAAATCAAAATCAAAATTCATTTATTCAAATTAGGCTGAGTGCCAGCACTTTTTGAACGTCAAAGTTCTACATAAAGACAGTCCCCCAAAACGCCCGCCCGTCACCACTTCCTAGTGTTGTAGCTGGGAAGAAGAAGTGGCGCAACAAACTCCCCAGCAACACATCTGTCTGTTAAGTTTTAAAACTTGAATTTATACAGTAGTATGCAAAGTATTTTACAACACATGACACAGAAAATAAAATTTTCAAACTGTAAATTAAATTAATTGACACTTGGTAGCTAGCACACTCTATTAAGCCATCAGAAATAGACAAACTCAAGCATTAACAAGTAAACCAAACTAATTATGCCTCCGGGCATGAATGGTATGCCCGCTAACACATGCAATAGTATAGTCTAACAATAGGATTGTGACTGGAGCCACAAGTGATGAACTAGAGCCTCGCATATGCGGGCTCGGTAGCGAACATGTTCACCTATTACAGTAATTAATATATAACAATTTTATTTCCAATTTCCAGCTACAAAATTCCCTTCGCCCCCTTCATCGGCGCCTCGCCGCAAGATCTCCGAACGCGACTTCGTATTTGACGGAGAAGAACGAATGCTGGCGGAGCTGAACGAACTCGGCATTGATGACGCCAGCCCCCGGGTGAGGGACAGGCAGAAGGTGGCAGTAGCTGAAGGGGAGACCGGTAAGACTAATAGCATTATGTCATCTGCCTAGCCTTTT
Organism: Mamestra configurata; assembly: GCA_002192655.3. Lineage (NCBI taxonomy): Eukaryota > Metazoa > Arthropoda > Insecta > Lepidoptera > Noctuidae > Mamestra > Mamestra configurata. The sequence goes on from NDFZ01005315.1 coordinate 148,766, forward strand.
CCCAACTATATTGGGGTCTGCTTCCAGTTTAATCGGATGCTATGTGACCTCCAGTTACTCACACACACGGTACCTCTGCAAGACTGGTGTCAGATTTTAACAACTGGTGTCAGATTTTGAACAGTCTACAAATGACAGCCGAGACCAACGGCTTAAAGTGCTTTCCGAGGAAAGGGCGGTGTCTGTATGTAATGGGTGACCCATCCATATTTCGACCTCGGCAGCTGCGCGGGTCACCCTGTGGGTCAGCCTTCGCGCGTGTATATAATACTAGCAGGATTTAGTAGGTACTCCAAAAACTTCAACGCCCCCTCTAACCCCCTTTTAAAGGTTGTTTTGTATTGATTCTGAAGCCTCAGGACCAGCGCTGTTCAGGGGTTGATTATACAAAAATTGTTAGATCTGTTTCAATTATCCTTTAGTTTGTTCATACCAATTTCCACGTAAATTAAAGAAAGCAATAATATCCTGCCCTAAGAACTTCATCACCTCTTTTAGCCACTTAAGCGGTTTACTTTCGAAAAATCCAAACATTCTTGTTTTTCAACTTCATAGGACCAAGCATTAACCTTTTGACCGCCATTGTCACGTATACATGACAAGCAAGCGCGTGCCAAGTACGCCAAACGTCACAAATATAATTCGCACCTTTAAAGTAAAACCGTTACTAAACGAAAATTTTCATGAATTGTGGTATCAATGCCATCTATCTAAAACAGTGACTATTTTCTAATATTGGCTCCCCAATAACATTTCATAATTTCGTTAGTAACGGTTTTACTTTAAAGGTGCGAATTATGACAAAAAGTACGGCGAATTTGTGGCTTGGCGTCGGGGGCACGCCGATGCGTTTATGCTCTAGCGTTCCATTCCATTCCACCCGGATTTTGATTGAATAATTTCAACAAAAAACGGTCTTTGTGACTAATAATAGTTAGGCATTTACCCTCGCGGACATTTTTTTACAGGTTCAATCCAGTTTTTGTTCAATTTAGTGACTGTAGACACTTGAACGCAGGTCTTGCTCGTGGACACATGGTGTCTGCCACAGCCTGCACGACCAAATTATTTGTCGGACACATAGTGTCTGCCACAGCCTGCACGACCAAATTATTTGTCGGACACATGGTGTCTGCCACAGCCTGCACGACCAAATTATTTGTCGGACACATGGTGTCTGCCACAGCCTGCACGACCAAACTATTTGTCGAACACATGGTGTCTGCCACAGCCTGCACGACCAAACTATTTGTCGGACACATGGTGTCTGCCACGGCCTGCACGACCAAACTATTTATCGGACACATGGTGTCTGCCACGGCCTGCACGACCAAACTATTTGTCGAACACATGGTGTCTGCCACAGCCTGCACAACCAAACTTTTTGTCGGACACATAGTGTCTGCCACGGCCTGCACGACCAAACTATTTGTCGGACACATGGTGTCTGCCAGGGCTCAATAGCAAAAGTAACAATTTTGATCCGTCGTTTAACGTGTTAACTAACTTTTTTTTTACATTTCCACAGTTCCCGAAGCGAAGCCACCTTCCACCCCCAAGTCCTCGAAGCCGAAACCTTCAAAGCCGTGGTACCCACCTTCAGGAGAATGCCTCCGCGGTCAGGTGTGGTCATCGAGCAACAAGCAGTGCACTCTCACCGACATCGCGGGTGGATTCGGAGAGTTAAGGCAGGATGAGAGACTACACCCAGGTATAAAAATACTAATAAATTAATTAAACGACTTATTGACGACAATCAGTAAGGTTAAGCAACGTTTGCTCCGTGGATGGGTGACCATTTTAAAATACCGAGACTCCTCCGTGCCTCGGAAAGCACGTTGGTCCCGGCTGTCATTTGTAGATCTTTGGCAGTCGTTACGGATTCCAGAAACCAGAAAATCTGGCACCAGTCTTGCCAAGAGCTACCGTGTTACCCAGTTAATGGGTTGTGGAGGTCTGGTAGGCAGCCGCTCCACGTAAAATACTGGTATTCAGCTGAATCCGGTTTGACTGGAAGCCGACCCCAATATAGTTGGGAAAAAGCTAGGTAGATGATGATGAAACCCAAGCTCGTAACAATAATCTATCAAACACATACTCGTATTCTCGACAGTCGTGTAAAAATGTTTCGGTTTTCCCCCGACTGTAAATGTATCCGTCGTAGCCATTTCGTATAATTTGGCCATTTCATGATGTGGCCGGCTATTTTATGAATTATCTGGCCACTTCATGAAATGGAATTTTTTTTAACCCAACTTCGTTGACGGAGCCCCGCTGCGCAGGCCTCGTATTTCTGTCTGCCGGGTTTAAAACCTTAAATGACGGGAGCTAAGAACCTAACCTGTCCATGTCGGGGTGCCCTAAGTCCCTCAAACCTAACGCTTTTTTCTTTTTGATATCGCGGGGAAATCCTCATGGATGTCCTGAGGGGTCTGTCAGACTCTTACTGACTAAAACCACCCCGGTGTGCCATCTCGGTGTGAGGTGTTTGACTCCCCCCGCTACGTCAAAGAGGGGCGCACGGGAACACCACGCTCCGCCAGCTCGGGTCCGGATGAATGGGGGCGACGGACATCCTCGAGTCCGTCGCCCCTGGACCCAGTTAGGGGGGCCGGAAGAGGGCAGCGCCCTCCTCCAACGCCCGATGCGCCTGCTGCGGGCCGGGAGAGCGGTCGAGTTTCCGCAGCCTCCTTCTGCGCGATAACTGTCTCGCAGAAAGATCCGACCAGGTCACCGCCTACCACAGAGATGAGGGCACGGCGCAGCTCCTCCCAAGCAGCACACTCTGCCAGCGTATGCCGCGCCGTGTCCTCCTGACAGTACCTAAACCTAACCCTTTTTTTTTTTTTTTTTTCGGGGGGAAATCCTCCACCCTGGGGTGGGTGGAGGGGTCTGTCAGACTCTTACTGACTAAAACCACCCCGGTGTTCCATCTCCCACCTACGCCGGGGATCGCGGGAACGTATGCGACTTCCGCAATCCCCGGCTGGTGCCGGCCCGCCACTGCGGGCCACCTCGCGTACCTAAACCTAACCCTAAACTAACCCCGGCCACATCATGAAATGTCCAATTCTACGATATGGCCACGACATATACGCTACTTCGGCACTTCAGTGACTCAATTACCCGGAAAGATACTCGACTTGAACATGCAATCACTCGAACATATAATTATTTATTCATCATCGTTATCAGTAATCAGTATTACGCCGTACTGAATTAACTTGAGAAATAGTGTTAGTGATCTTTCTCGTAAATAGTTTATTTGTTTAACAGGCTTATTCATAAAACATATAAACTCATGCATTTCTAAATTCTCGATTCTTGGTTTTTTCGAGTCGATGGTAAACCCTTAGACATATTGTGGCCAGTGGTCACAATTTATATATGGTATAGACAATTTTAATAAAGAATAAATGTTTTTTTTTTATGAATAAACTTGTTTGTGTGCAGTGAAAACTTGTATTATAACGTCCAGTGAAAAATTCCTTATAAGCATAAGACGTGCAAAGTAAAGTGACATTTAGCATAATTCTATTTAGTTCGTCTGGTAGTAATTTACAAAATATTGGACACGTAAATTTTGCCATTTAAAATCGATAAAAAAAATATTAGAACAAAGTGCATCAAAGTTCAGGAGTGGCTTTCATAGTCAAGAGTGGCTGTCGTAGTGACGTCATGCGAGTTTTCAATAGTCCAGTGAAAACTTCTTTAAGCATACTGCGTGCACGGAGAAGTGACATTTAGCATAATTTTATTTGATTGTGAATTGGGTATTTTACTAGATAGAAAAATAAGAATTCTATTTAGTTCGTCCGGTAGTAATTTAAAAAAATATTGGACATGTTAATTTTGCTATTTAAAATCCATACAAATTGATTAGAATTAAGTGTATCAAAGAACGTGTAGCAACACAGATGGGTTTTAGTCAGTAAGAGTCTGACACGCCCTTCCGCTCCACCCAGAGCGGAAGAAGTCATTTGATGATTTCCCATGCATAAAAAAAATCGTCTTCATTTATTTTTTACGAAAATAAAAACGTGTGCAATATTTTTTAGACATCTTTATGACGGACGTATTTATTTTTTCCAGTAACATACCCTATTACGGTCGAATTTTGATCATTAGTAGTGATAAGTGACTGGCCTGTTGGTCGAGTGGTTAGTGACCCTGACTGCTTAACCGGAGGTCGCGGATCGATTCCCACCCAGGACAAATCTTTGTGTGATGAGCATGATCATTTGTTCTGTGTCTGTGTGTAATTTGTGTATAATATGTATGTATTTAGAAATATATAAGTATGTTTATCAGTTGTCTGGTTGCCATAGCACAGGCTCTGCCTAGTTTGGGATCGGATGACCGTGTGTGAGTTGTCCCAGGAAATATAATATATTATTATTATTATAAGTATACAGTGTACGCCGGCGCATCACGCTACAACAATCTGTCAAATTTCTTTAATATATTTCCAACTTTATCGCGTAAGCGTAAGGTTCAAGGTTGATTGGGAGAATTTGACAGTTTCGGGTATAAGTTTTCAAGTGATTAAACTCGGATGACAGGCGCTATTAAGGTGGAGGTGCCAAAGTAGCCCGCGAAATTGAAATCTTCTTATGTTTTTTGCAATTTGCAAGTCAGTGTCAGGCTGCATGTTGAACAAAATATGATTCGCGACCGTAACACGTATTTATTTACAGAATTATAATCAATAAAATCATCAATACAACCCTCTTAGAATGAATCAACTCGAATGAATGGTTTTTTCATAAAAAAGTTATTTAATCGAGTTACATGAATGATACAACCTGTATTGATGATTTTAATTATTATAATTCAGTAAAGCCATATTTGTTACGGTCGCCAATCGTATTTTTAATAACATTCAACCTGACACTGACCTGCGAAATGCAAAAATCGTATGAAAATTTGAATTTCGCGGGCTACCGTGGCGCTTTCACCTTAAGCAAGATCTCTTTAAAAAGAAGCTCGTCTAGGGAGGTACTATTACCATACATTTTTCTACCAATAACCCTTAGACGCTGAATCGCTTCGAGAATCGCTGCAAGCGCTTCAACCATAAACAATGGCAGAAAAACGTAACAACCATTCCTTAAATGACAACATATGTTCCATTTGCTATGGAAAGTGCAAATTGAAGTTTCGCCAAGAAATTGAAAAAGAAATGACGGTTAAAATAAAACCGCAAACGAGTTCTGTATTGTTCGACCCTTTGGCGTCTAAATGGTGTATACGCCAAAATAGTATATGCATAAAGGCTCAAGATGAAATACATGACGACATTTTCAGAAAGATATTGAAAGAAAAAATTCTAGGCGTCATCAAAGAAATAATATCAGAAAAAAAATTCTCGATTGACAAAGAAAAATACGCAGATTATAAATCTGTGATACAATGCAGATTGCAAATACTAAACTTAAAATCAAAACAATTTGACACAGATTACAGAATTATTTCTTTAGAAACGTCAATGGAATCTTATAAAAAAAAATACAAAGATATGAAAGATAAATTAGAACGTATAAAAAATATAGAAAAATATAATTCAAGCGTATATGAAGAGATGAAATCAATGATGGAAGATAAATTAGAACAGATAAAAGAACAAAATTCTTTATTGCAACGTGGTTTCGATCATCTAAAATGGCGTCTCAATTTGGTTGAATACAGTTTGAAACATGCTAACATGGTACTGAAGAACTTACAGTTAGGTAAGACTACTTCACGTTTGAGTTTTAAGAAACCAAAATGAACTAAAGATTGGAAGCAGTGTCATCATCTGCCTAGCCTTTTCCCAACTATATTGGGGTCGGCTTCCAGTCAAACCGGATTCAGCTGAATACCAGTGTGTTATGTGGAGCGACTGCCTACCAGACCTCCACAACCCATTAACTGGGTGATACGGTACTTCTTGGCAGGACTGGTGTAAATTTCTTGACTTCTTACAATCCGTTACGACTGTCACAGATCTTCAAATGGCGGTTGAGAACATGTCTTGCTCACACAAATGTCTCGCTGATGGTGGCGCGTGATTCGGATCATTCAGTTCCCTTCAAAATGGTTGATGCACGCGTCATGTTCGTGAACGAGCACCGTCAGTGAAGACTGGTCATTTCTTAGATGCCACTGGCTTATTTTAATATTTATATTTTAAATTGTTTTATATTGTTGCTTTTTTCTTATCTAGAAGCAACAAGAATAATGTTACCAAGATTTTTGTAATACATAACATGAGTGTCCGTGAAGTTTCTTGCACGTTCTTCTCTGCTTTCGAATGTTCAAATAGCTTCATGTTTTTGACTGACTGACCGCGCGATCTTGACAATTCAAAAGTGCCTGTAAACGGTTTATTTGAATCTTGAAGCCGGGATCAACGACTTTACATGCTTCCCGAAGCACGTAGAAGTTTCGGTATGGGCACCCTTCAATAGACCGACCTCACAAACGATGCTTAACCTCAAAGATCGACCCGTACGTCTGTTTTTATTTAGCCAACGAGCTCGATCAACAAGATAAAGTACATTTTAGACAAAACCGTTTAGATGCCAATTGATCCTGTTTGAAAAAGGACTGTCCACACGATACATATTATATATGGGGGATTCTTTTAACATAGCGATATAAGCGGATATTTCCAAATTAATATTTTTTTCAACTGAATATGACGTTTTCTTACTTATGCTAAAATACATCATTATTCATTCATCTTGAACGAATGCAAAAAGTGATAATCCACCTATCAAATTGGACTTGAAAAGCGTGTTCAAAACAACAGTATATATATTTTGTCAAGGTAATCGCTACAGTTCACATTTAGTTTTTACTTTTAACTGAAAAATAAGATAACATGCAGATATACCCTTTTGAAAAGACATGACACTCAAAGTCAATTTATTTATCTCAACTAGACCATTAAAAGGCACTTTTGAACGTCAAATTTACAGTTTAAAATTAAAATATTAGTGACTCTAGTTGTCCATTCGCAAAAAGTAGATTCTTATGGAGAAGAACGGACAAGAAACTCCATAGTTACTCTTTTCAAATATAAGTTTTACAATACTTTGTATACATACGTTGATAAATTGATTATATTATGTGAGCACAATGCACCCAACACTACACTAATGTACAGCACACACATATATATAACCTAATAGGTACAAAAAAGCAACTCCTCAAAGTAGATCCACTATAATACCGATCAAAGTAACAAATTCTTATCCTTAATATCCTTGCAAACAGGTCAACAACTCAACGTCGACTTCACAACGCCGCCCCGGCTCTACAACACAGACTTCCAAGTGAAAGACCACAAGATGAGCGGCGGAGTGTGGCTCTACAACAACAGAGATACCAACAGCAATGTCGATGGGGGCTTGGGGGCCAGCACTGAGTACTTTAGGTGAGTAACTTATATTTAACGGCCGGTCCTAATAACGCATCTACCTTAAATCAACTGTCAAATTAGCTACCAACAGTATTTGCCTTTCAAACATGACGTTTCAGCTACTGTAGGTAGCTAATTTGACAGTTGATTAAAGGTAGATACGTTATTGAAACCGGCCGTTAGTCAAAAATCAATCAAAAGTCATTTATGCAAATTAGGCTAGTGCCAGAATGTTTTGAACGTCAAAGTTTTACATAAAGACAGTCCCCAAAAACGCCCGCCCGTCACCACTTCTTAGTGTTTTAGCTGGGAAGAAGAAGTGGCGCAACAAACTCCCCAGCAACAGAATAAATGCCAAACCTGAAAAGGGATCAATGTACAGATGCTACTACATTAAACTACCCAAAACTGACAAATTTTCCCAATCAACCTTGAACTTAATGCATTAGCGATAAAGTTGAAAATCTAAAAAAAAAACAACGGGTTGCACTCCGGGAGTGCCGGCAGAAGTGAAAACTTGAACATTAACGTTGTGCATTTTTGATATTTTGGAATAGTTAGGGAATAATTTCGCACGAATTGCTTTAATTATCAGTATAAAAGTACTATAATAATTTATGTGGTACAATACAATATTCATTTATTGCGCTATCGTACACAAACATGACAATTTATATTACATTAAAAATTGAACACTTCAGAACTCTCCCTCCGTCTTACGAATTTTCGATCGATCCTGATGCGAGTTTAACATTTTTTACCCATCCCAAAAAGTGCACAACGCCGCTAAAGAAGTTTTCACTTCAAAAAATTACAGCTTCGGGTAGTTTGATGTGCTGGCATCAGTACCCATCATTATGAGCAACTTTACCTATGGGACTAAATCTGCAGTCCTACTATGACGTGCTAATGCCATCCAATTCCAATGATGTAAAAGGGATAGTGCTATACGCTATGTATAGCTCCGTCTCCCTCTTAGAGCGGAATCATGATCGTTTTAAGACTTCACAGTAGGGCCTCTGAACGCGTTACAAAGCATCTAAGCGCTTGCACTGCGGACCAAACAGGTTGAGTTGAGAGATATCGCTTCCCATACGTCGATTAGGCTAATTTCCAGCAATTTCAAAGGCTGCATACCAATATTTAATATTATTGTTCCAGTACCGAAAGTCCGGGAAAGTCGACGACCCTCACCGGCTTCCAAATGGCTCCAGGGGGTGAGCGACGGAAGTCCACCACGGAAGTCGCCTCCAAAGACTCAGTGGACGAGCTACAAAGAAGACTCGACAACCTCAGAGGATTTAACTTATAATATTAAATGTTAAGACAGGTAATGTTAACGTTCTTTGCCAAATTTGTTATCTGCGGAAGTAATTTCTAAACAAAAATATATAGACAAAAGTTTATCACATACGAACTAAAACACCTGACGTCAAAGAAATTCTGCATCGCGGTATCAGAGTTTTCCGTGCGATTTGGACATATACAACAGCCCAAATATCAACTATCGGGCAGTTGCCCACCAGACACAACAACCGTCTGGTCGGAGGATCCTCCCTTTTCAATGGAGGTTTGCGGGACTTACACCCTGTTCCACATACCTGTATACGGAAATTCTCTATACCGAAGTCGGTGTGAGGATGGGTGAGCATATTAACATACCGAGACTCCTCTCTCTGTGCCCTCTGTGCCTCGGAAAGCACGTTAGCCGTTAGTTATTCAGGTGATTAATAACCAGTGATCGGATAATCGGGCACTTATATAGGTACCTAAAGTTCTTCCCGTGAATGAATAATATGGATGGACATTCCTTTGTGAATAATAAGTAATTCCAATTAAAAAAAATTACAACGAGTTCTAACTATATTTTGAATGCGGGCATTTTTAAGCAATCTCAAGAATTTCGGACGATTCCGGGATCCGGGATTCTGAAAGGCATGTCCGTATTATACTTTCGTGGGAATAAAAGTGAAGTGTAGGTATATTAGTACAAAATTATCCGATTACTCTTAATAACTCAATGAATTAAAAAATTCGGTCGGGCTATTCTGAAGTGGTTGACCTTTCATACATAAATGCAGTAATTGATTTATAGACCTTCGAAAACAATTTGGCAAAGGAATTTTATATTAGTTTTAAGGCCATATAGATATACCACACTAGGTTAGTATATATGTAAAGTAAACAATTAATATTATGCAATTTAAGGCTGTATTTAGCTGAATGAAAGTGCACGTAGGAACGCGTTGCGTTTTTAAAACTTAATATTAAAATAAAGTCACTAGCTCACTTTTAAAAATACTTTTACAATTGAACTGCCGAGCCTTTTCCCAAGTATGCTATGTCAAAGTCAAAGTCAAAGCGTTTATTTCAATTAGGCCATTAAACGGCACTTTTGAACGTCATCATTTACAGTTCAGTAAAATAATAGTACAAAATTAATAAAGTGACTCTACCGTCCATTCGGAAAGGTAGATTCTTATGGAGAAGACCAGTATAGCCGGATTCAGCTGAATACCAGTATTTTACATAAAGCGACTTCGCCTGTGTGGAATAATAGTCAAGAGATGATATTACTACTTGAGGAGCTCGTGGCTAAATAATACCAGCCGCACGGGTCGATCTTCAAGGTTAAGGCTTCAACGCTTGCCAAGGTTGGTCTGTGGATGGGTGACCATCTTAACATACCGAATTTCCTCCGTGCCTCGGAAAGCACGTTAAGCCGTTGCTCCCGGCTGTCATTTGTAGATCTTTGGCAGTAGTTACGGATTGTCAGAAGCCAGGAAATTTGACAGCCACTCCGCGTTAATTACTGGTATTCAGCTTAATCCGGTTTGACTGGAAGCCGACCCCAATATAGTTGGGAAAAGGCTAGGCAGATGATATTGTAAATTAAATTAGAACATTATTCAACAACGAGAATTGATCTCGGTTTCTGAATTGAGCATTTGAAGGTAAGAACGTGTCAGACTCTACTTTAATGCCTAAGTTTGACAAATACTCGAGTTCCATTCGGAAATCGAGGGCTCAGTCTTCAGTATAATCTCCAGATTTATCATACATTTTTCAGGGTTTAAATTTATTCAAATAACGAAGTCATGCCATGTCTGAAGCGTCGTTTTAATACGTGTAACAGAATAAACGCAATACCTGAAAAGGGGTTATTGTAAATTGTACTCATCATTATGAACAACTTTTACTATGGGACAAACGATTAAATCTCAAAAAAAAAATAATTGAATGCTCATACGTTTCTGTGCGTATAACTCGCGAAGTCGGTGTTGGTCCCATAGTAAAAGTTGTTCATAATGATGAGCACAATTACTCCTTTTCAGGTATTGCGTTAATTCTGTTACACGTTGTATTAAACGATCATCGCACAAATACGCGATCGATGCGATTATTTGTTCGCCATATCGGGACGTCGCCCTCAGTCGGCGTGACGCGACAGTTTTGCCGAACAAATTATAGCTTTATATTAAAACGACGCTTATCAATATGAATTTGCAAATCTCCTGTGAGGTTTATTATTAAAAAATAAAAATTAAATCGTGCACTATATTAGATCATATTGCTGCGTCTAAAAAAACTGTTTAAGTTCTATATTTATTAACAGTTGATATAATAGAACAATTAAAAATAATAATATTTAAGTTATTCAGCTAAAAAAAAACACCCGCCATACTAGAATAATGAATTCATAAATAAATAAATTATAAAATTGAAAAAAAAAAAAAAAAGATTTGTTTTAACCGCAAAATCTAATCAAAAAATTAATAATTAAGTTTTGTAAATATGTGTCGTGTAAAATATATAAAAAAGTGTAATATTAATAAATAGTGATATTAGATAAATGGCTGGTCCAATGATAATAATTATACTTTAATAAAAAATATATTATTTTGGAGATTGTGGCGAAAATGGCCGGAAAGGGGTGAATAATAAACAGAGATCGGAATAGGTAGACTATATTTACCTAATGTTCGTGGAAGTAAGTAATATAGACTTGATAATACCTCCTGTAAAATCCCGGAATCATAAATGGAATCATGACAATTAAAACCCGGGATTATAAAAACATGATCTGGACTTAGAACATACAAATGATTGATTTAAATAATCAAAAGAAGAAAGATTTGTGCGAACACAAAGCTATTTAATTTAACAGTTTTAGTAGGTACGGAACTCTAAAAAACATAATAATTTTGCTCAAATGTTTTCAAAGCGCAATAAGTAATTTGCAATTTCTTAAATCCCGGGATACAATCGTCATGTTTATGATTCCGGGATTTTTAGATCTCTATTCGATCTCTGTTCATAAAGAAGTGTGATAGAAATAGAAACGTTGTGCCGACCACTAATATATTGGTATAAGGGTCTGTTCAAGTATTACGTAAGCAGAATTATTATGTCCGGTTTCTAAGGTACTTTATCGGTCGTTTAACTGTCCGTAAACCACTAACCTACAAATGGCTTTACTAACCGCTAATAAACAAGCTGCCGTCCGCGGCTCCGCCCGCGTGAATGTCGAAAATTATCCCAAGGGAACATAATCCCGGGATAAAAACTATCCTATGTCCTTTCCCGGGAATCAAACAGTCTCTATACCAAACTTTCGCCTTTATAATATTAGTGTGATAGCGTGAACGGAGTCATTTTATTGCTGACTCAGTGTTTTCGTAACCTCTTCATCGCTTTACAAGAGGCCCATTTATTGAGTAAGCAAGTCATCCCCCTTTTTTAAGGATGGGAAATCATCAAATGAGTTCTTCAGACTCTCCCATCCGTGTTCCTTCTAAAGCCCTTTGCGTTCCAGGGCCGCGGTGGCTCTTTCGAACAAATCCCTGTTCCCTGGCAGGATCTGCCCCGTCTTCTATGCTGACATTTCCTTGAGGCGCGCGTGGAACACAACGCGCAATCGACCCGGGCCTGCTTGTGACCGGACAGCGAGCCACCCAACGCTCGCCGTCCGCATTCTCGCAAGCGAGTCACCCCCTGACATTTAAAAGCCGTGTATATTGTCAGTGTTCAGGCAAGGGCCAATAGTTCTTCCATAGTATACGATTTTTCTCACACCCATAGCGTTTCATCTTTCGATTCCATATTCTGCAATAGTCTTTCACCAATCGGAGATTGTCCTTGGGTTTACTTTCATAGTGCATACAGGGATAATCGTCGGTTGGTGCCCCATTCCATTTAAAATGTCGAACGGGGCCTTTGCGAGTTAGCTTCGACCCCTCGTACGCCTATCAAAGGACCGGGACCCCAGGATCCCGAGATTATAAAAGACATAATAATAAGAAATCTCTTAATTTTCATGCTACTTAGACCTTACAAAATAACATATATATTATAATACAGTTTAACCGATTTTGGCTATGGCGGCCAATCTCAACGGTGACTAGCCATCGGCGCGGGAGATATTATAGTGCAGGCGTGTGTGCGCTAACACAGGTGCACTCCCCCTTCCATCACTCTCATATTCCGATGGGACGGCAACCCGACACGACCGGAGAGAGACCGGATGACGTGTTATGTGTATAAGCGGATTCTGATAATTGCGATTCCGACTTCCCCTTGTAACGTAAAAAATAAGAAATGCAAAAATGCCCGATTTGTGCCTACTTAGTAGTTCTTGAACGGCCCTTAAGGGTGGAAGGTAAAGGACTGAATATATATGTATGTATGTAAATGTGTATATACGACTTTAAAATAACGTAGTTAGGGAATATTTTTTAAAAACAACTTAGATAGGATATCAAAAATTTTTGGAAAAAAATACCAAAAAAAAAATTGTAATGTAAAAATTAAGCTTGCGTAGCTATAATTAAGGTGCGAAGTTAGTCGACGGCCGTTTGGTTTTTAGTAGTACAGGTAATCTCATAGCAGTGGTTATGAAAAACACCCTTTTATGGAAAAACATCAATTGACTCCTTCCGCTCTGGGCGGAGCGGGAGGGAGTGTCAGACTCTTACTGACTAAAACCCATCCGTGTTCCTTCAAATGCCCTTTGCGTTCCAAGGCCGCGGTCACTCTTTCGAACAATCCCGCGCGAAAACCACTCCAGCTACATCAATAAGCGTGATTTTTTGAACTCCGAGTTGTGTAGTTTTAACCCGGGGTCGTTCATTATCTGCTTAGCCTTTTCCCAAATAATTGGATTCTACGTGGAGCGGCTGCCTACGAGACCTCCACAGCCCAATACCTGGTTACCACGGTACTTTTTGGCAAGACTGGAGTTAGATTCTCTGGCTTCTGACTATCCGTAACGACTGCCATAGAACAACTTTCTTTTTTTTCTTTTAAAAAAAATTTGCCCCTCAAGGAATTTCTCCTGTGTCGTGGGTGCGTTTACAAACATACAAACTCACATACACAAACAGCCAGACCCGGAACAACTATCTGTAGGCCATACAATTATTTAACGGCCGGTTTCAATAACGTATCTACCTTTAACCAACTGTCAAATTAGCTACCAACAGTAGCTGAAACGTCAAGTTTGAAAGACAAACATGAGACCGGCCGGTAGGCGCCTAGAACGTCCAACTGTCCAACCAATGATTTAAGGTTGCCTGTATCTTATTATTATATGGCAACTCGTTTGTTTTAATAGACCGCCCATTTAACACTTGTTTTTTTTATAAATGTTAGACCTGTTTTTATTATGAAGTGTAAAATATAAATAAAAAATATTTAACTACCTTACGGCCGACGATTGATGCTGTCCTAATTTTGTATTAATATTATATTCTAGCTATTGTGTTGTGAACTTGAGACTTTATATATATTTTTTTTTGTATGAATTGTTTTGGCTCGCAGCCTGCATAACTAAAGATATAAACAGAGTGACTTCTCACGACTCGCGTGAATAGCTTCCTTTTATAACGTGTAACAGAATGAATGTAAAGAAAAGGGTTCATTGTACTCATCATTATGAACAACTTTTACTTTGGGACGAAACACGAAATCGCGAAAAATAAATGCAGGGGCCCCACTATGAAGTCTTAAAACGATCATGATTCCGCTCTAAGAGAGAGACGGAGTTATACATAGCGAATAGCACTATCCCGTTTACATCATCGGAATTGGATGGCATTAGCACGTCATAGTAGCTCGGCAGTACGTTTTGTCGAGTTATGCGCACATAAATGTATGGGGCAGTCGTAAATGGTCCTATAGTAAAAGTTGTTCATAATGTCACCATCAGAGGTCGGAATTAGGTAGAGTTATTTATGTACTTGCATCGAAATGTTGATATTAATATGGATCCTCCCGGGATTTCTAATAGACAATCCTGTGTGACCAACAACATTACAAATAAATAATAATAAAAACCTCAGAAATAGATAAGACAAATAAAACACGATAAACAAGATAATTAACATACAATTTTATTAGTATTTAATTTATTTTTAATTAATTATTTATTTAAGACTTTTTTTAAAATAATTTATTTAAAAAAGTCTTAAGCAAATTCTCATACTTATACTTCGCCATTTTTATAAATACGAAAATTATGTAAAAGTTAACAACGTTTTTATTTAATAAATAACGGGATTTCTCTGCTCTTTAAAATTAATCTCGGGATTTGTGGCATATCCACTTTATTCTTTCGCTGTATGAAATCAGTGTCAGTACATAAATAACTTTACCTAATTCCGACCTCATCATTATGAACAGACAGACTTAATACCTGAGAATGTACTGCCTGTACCTGCATTGTACTCATGTACAATGACCCCCTTTTCAGGTATCGCGTTTAGTCTGTAACACGTTGCAGAGGCCGACTTGTCGATGCCATCAAGTGAGTTAGTACTCAAACGCGAGGGTTTCAAAATATCTGGCTGCGAAGCAATATTTAATATAATGGACTTTTGTTATGTGCCTATGTAATTATTGTTACGTGAACTTTAAGTTAAGGTATAAGTGACACTTTCTACGTAAGATCCGATCAGAATTTGATTTAAGTACATTTACCTGATATATTATTATAATCATGCGCGTGAAGTAGGCTACAGTAAGGCTAGGCATACATAATGCACAAAAAAAAATTCGGACATATTCAAAGTGGACGAAAATTCGCATCGTCAGTATCGTGATTTCAACCCTGGATAATGTGGTGAGTTTTTTTTAAAGCACGTTAAGCCGTTGGTCCCGGCTGTCATTTGTAGATCTTTGGCAGTCGTTACGGATAGTCAGAAGCCAGATAATCTGACACCAGTCTTGCCAAGGAGTACCGTGTTACCCAGTTAATGGGTTGTGGAGGTCTGGTAGGCAGCCGCTCCACGTAAAATACTGGTATTCAGCTGAATCCGGTTTGACTGGAAGCCGACCCCAATATAGTTGGGAAAAGGCTAGGCAGATGATGATGTGCGGGCTGGCCTACCCCTACTGCACGCCCATGATTATAATGCCCCTAACTATCTCATATTATGGAGATAGCACAAGCATTAGGGTGTCAGCACCAGAGATGTGCGAGGATGCGTAGCGAGGGATGTAGCCTGTAGCGAGGCTAGGAAAATGAAGCGATTCTATTGGTTCTTAACAATCACATCCCTCGCTACGCATCCTCAGTCTTTATATCAACTTGTAAAACAGGATTTTGATTAAAATTTGTCATAAATAGTACATGACCGGCGTTATATCTAACAGAAAAATAAAAACGTTTAATTTTTGATTTAATCGTATGAAAAACATTGCCTTCCTTCTTGTGCTGTCGGGTAAATCAACGTAGATCGTGTCGGTAGATGTTATTATATTGTATACTCGTCGTAGTGCCTTTCGTGTTTCCTTAGGTTAGGTTCAGATTGGTGAAATGTAAAATTAAAATGTAACAAGTCCTACTATGAAGCCTTAAAACGATCATGATTCCGCTGTAAGAGGGAGACGGAGCTATACATAGTCAAAGTCAAAGCATTTATTTCAAGTAAACCATTATTAGGTACTTTTGAATTGTCAAAGTCAGTCCGTCAAAAACATGAAGCTATTTGCACGTTCCAAAGCGTAGATCTCTATGGAGAAGAACGTGCAAGAAACTCCACGGACCCTCTTTTAAATCATTTTATGTTTACAAACTTTTTACAGTATCGAATATTAAAATGAGGCAGTGGCAACTAAGGGATGACCAGTCTCCACTGACGGCGCCCGTTCACGAACATGACGCGTGCAACAACCATTTTGAAGGGAACTGAATGATCGGATACACGCGCCACCATCAGCGAATAGCACTATCCCGTTTAAATCTTCGGAATTGGATGGCATTAGCACGTAGTAGGGCTGCAGACGTTGACAAAAATCAACAGTGGCGACCACCAGATAAACGCGGAGTTAGTAAAGTTCGACGAGTCCTTGAGAAACGATTCAACTGTCTTGGATCCCGCAGAACTAGAAATTTGACTAGTTGTTGAAGTGAAAACTTCTTTAGGCGCGTTGAGCACTTTTTGGGTGAACAAAAATCATGGAACTCGCGTCATCGTCACCGAACGCTTTCCATGAGCTATATGTATACTGTGTATATATGTGTTCTTTTTGGGTGAACAAAAATCATGGAACTCGCGTCATCGTCACCGATCGCTTTAGCTTTCGCTTAGTTTTCACTTCTATCGGCAATCCCCAACGACTGCCCCGCATGTGTTTTTTTTTTCGTACTGTTTGTCCACTCGTGCGTATATGCCCGACGTTTTTACGTACATTCGAGCAAGACCGAACGTATGGACCGTTATAATTAAGGACTTAATTGCTCGCAATCAAATTAAATGTTTGTGAGCAACATTCACGTGGCCTAATTTATGTTTGATGATACTTGCTCATCGAGGAAGAGGAGTGAGGAGCTCGTGGCTAAATAATAACGGCCGCACGGGTCGATATCCAAGGTTACGCAACGCTTGCCGAGGTTGGTCTGTGGATGGGTGACCATCTTAACATACCGAGACTCCTCCGTGCCTCGGAAAGCACGTTAAGCCGTTGGTCCCGGCTGTCATTTGTAGATCTTTGGCAGTCGTTACGGATAGTCAGAAGCCAGATAATCTGACACTAGTCTTGCCAAGGAGTACCGTGTTACCCAGTTAATGGGTTGTGGAGGTCTGGTAGGCAGCCGCTCCACGTAAAATACTGATATTCAGCTGAATCCGGTTTGACTGGAAGCCGACCCCAATATAGTTGGGAAAAGGCTAGGCAGATGATGATGATACTTGCTTATCGAACATCAATGTACGTGTAGAACCGCTGTTCAATTTCATGTTATATTTCACCAATATGTACCTGGCATTAGGTTCTAGACAAAATGACAGTCTTGCAGCGGTAATGATGGTGACAATTCCAAAATATTTGGAACTAGCTCTGACCCGCGCAACTTCGTCTGCGTCACATTTTTCATTAATGCTCCGCTCCTATTGGTCGTAGCGTGTTGTTTTATAGCCTGTAGCCTTCCTCGATAAATGGGCTATTTAACACTAAATTAATTGTTCTATGCGAAACCAAACAAATAAACGCTTCAAGCTTTATAATAAAAATAATGATGATGACGGTGGTTAATCACGTGATATTTCGGTAGCCCATGTCACTAAGGAATATTCTTTTTTTATTTGCAAAAAAATAATTGGCTCTTGTTAACAAATCTGATTTTTTTTTAATCATCAACAAAGTTGTGCTTCAAAGTTCATAATTAGAATGAGAAATCCGACACAGACTTACTGCCAGTTTCAATAACAAATCTACCTTTGACCAACTGTCAAATTAGCTACCAACTGTAGCTGAAACGTCATGCCTTTCAAACATGACGTTTCAGCTACTGTTGGTAGTTTGCTATTGAGACCGGCCGCTAGACGTCAAAGAATATCATTTATAAGGACAGATATTTATTTAAAATTATTATATCTCTTTAGTTTTTCGAAAAATTTTGATTCTTTTTTTAATGAAATGCCGGTTAGAAAGTCACAATATTTTCTTCATGCATATTCCCTATCCTCATTTTGGTAGTTTTTACAATCTTTATCGTTGATGAAATGTGAGTTTGTCTAGAACCCCTTGTCTATGATATATTGGAATCTGTTGTAGACACTACCAAGCTTGAAACACTGTCTTTTAAGACATTTTTTTTCCATCTTTTTCCCGCGTCTTTGCACTTTTTGACTAAAACCCATCCGAGTTCCTCCAAATGCCCTTTGCGTTCCAGGGTGACTCTTTCGAACAATTCCGCAACTCTGGCAGGATTATTTTTTTTTTGTTCTTACGTTTCCAATATATCATAGGCAAATGAACATTTTTATTTTTATTAATAAAACTAGTGTGATATTTATAATTATTTTTTTATTAATAAAAAAGGGTATGTATTACTCTGTGTGATTGTAAACTAAAATAATCGTATTTGTAATGTATTTAATAAATAAGTTATTACTTAAGAAACTGTAAACGACCTCACGATAGGATTTTTAGCTTTTATTGTTTTACTTTTTAAGGGATTGTATCAAGTTTATTTTGCAATCGATTATTTCTTGCTTACTGACGGGTAAAAAGGTATTTTTAAATGATTATTTTGTAATTTTGTTTGTATATTGGGTGGTGATTTGTAATGGAATTGATGCAGATATAAGAAAATGTTGTTAGGAGTACCGATACGCCTCAGCGGCCATTTTAAAGACGACATCGTCAATACTTGCTATACAAACCAAGCGAGGAAATATATAGTAGGATATCCACTATCCACAAATTTTATGAGTAATCAAGGGGGTAATATAAGAAAATATTAATAAAATATAGCAATAATTCTGCTTTACTGTCAGTTATTTTTATAAGCTATTATTATAATGTTTTTGTATTGTATTGTTATTTATTATTATTAGACTGTTAACGATATTTGACTATGGATGTAAATAAAAATGTAAATATAATATACGGACGTGCCAAGATTAATTGTTTTATTTTCAATCAAAATCTCGTATTCCTAAAGGGATATTATGTTTTTCACTTCTTTGCTGAGAAACCAATCTTCTTTGCCAAATGCGAGTCGGACTCTCACACGAAGGGGTCCGTACCATAAACCAAAAAATCAATTTTCTTGTATGGGAGCCCGCTTATATTTTTAATTTATTTTTAATATATTAATTGCGATAGCCGGCAATAAAAATACAAACGGCAAATATAAACAGTCCTAACTATTACGGTTCTTGAGATACAGCCCGCTGACAGACAGACGAAATGACAGCGAGGGCTTTGTAATAGGATTCCGTTGGTTACCCTTCGGGTATGGAACCCTAAAAAGCTCACTTGTAAGAGGTGAAAAAACGCACTATTAGGGGACAAATAAAAAAAAAACACGGATTAAAATAACCTGATTCCGACCCGAACAGTATTAGCAATAAGTGTCATTTATAGAGTCATTTTTATGAAAGCTTTTAAGTATATGGGTTTTTATTTACTCGTGCAATGTTTGATAGTTTGCTTAGGTAAGCTGAATTTGTAGCTCTCACCCCACCCATGGGATACGCTTGCATCCCCCTGGCTTTCAATCAAACGTGAAGAAACAAAAAAATATATAATAGACAAGACAAGGAATAACTTAACTTACCTATAGTAAAAGAGATCCTAACAAATCCGAGGCGCGGTAGTTACTTCGAGATCCTTTCGCTCGGCCTTGCACCCGTCTATTTTTTAGTTCAAATTCTTTTCTCTGTTGTTCTTATCGAAAAGTCTAAAGTCATTTATTCAAATTAGGCTGAGTGCCAGCTCTTTTTGAACGTCAAAGTTCTACATAAAGACAGTCCCCCAAAACGCCCGCCCGTCACCACTTCCTAATGTTTTAGCTGGGAAGAAGAATTGGCGCAACAAACTCCCCAGCAACACATCTGTCTGTTGAGTTAGAAGAACTAGCATTTATACAAAGGTAGGTATGCAAAGTATTCTTACAAAGAAAACAAACAACAAAGGTAACACGTAAAAACCTAAAACAAAATAATTTGCTACTTGTAAGCTAACACACTCCATTATGCCAGCATAATCAGACAAACTCAAGCATAAAAATCCTATTCAAGGGCCAGGGAGCATCGTATTCGAGGCGGTGTTTTGAAGATGCATCCCCCTGACAGTCCTGCGCCCATAACCCCAACCATCAACCTAGAGTTGATTATTTTTTTATGTTGGTTTGGTTCCGATGTTAATATTTTTTTATGATAGGTCCCTACGCCCTAACTAGGATTGACTACAGACGAAGCAACTCCTCGAGACAAAAGTACAGACACGTAGGAGGAGGTTCTCAATTCGGGAGTATTTTTTATATTTGTTACCTCATAACTCCGTCATTTATGAACCGATTTGAAAAAATATTTTATTACCTACTAGCGGACGTCACGCGGGTTCACCCGCGTAGTTCCCGTTCCCGTGGGAGTACGGGGATAAAATATAGCCTATGTTACTCGCTGAAAATGTACCTACCTTTCCAATGGTGAAAGAATTTTTGAAATCGGCACAGTAGTTTTTGAGTTTATTCATTACAAACATCACATACAAAAATACAAATTTTTCCTCTTTATAATATTAGTGTACCTAGATGTCAAAGGATATACTTTCCGATTGTTCTCATGGAAATTTCATGAAAATCGGTTCGTTAGTTTGGTTTTTAAATCAAAATAGCTGGAAAAAAAGAATAATATGTCAGCGAAGTAAACCGAATTGCGTATTTTGCTTTCCTGTGACTGTACTGTGGTGTTGTAAGGTGGGGTAGGTACCACTGAAATGTAAAAAATAAAAAATAAACTTTGACAAAAATACAACCTTCTTCCACTTAACGTCGGTTAATGAAACAACAAAAAACACGAACTCCCAATATTAAAGTTATTTTATACTTTGGTTACCGCCTTAGGGGGCGCTATGGCGAAAAATTATCGAATCTTTTTTTTTGTATTCTTTACCTTCTGCTCATGCCCCTAAGCGTATACTCCAACACCTAAAACTTCGCCCCAAAGACGACTTACTGGCCTATACTTTGTAGTCTTTTTGTTATTTGGAAGTCGGTTGTATTTTTTTGTCAAAAAGTTTTTGTTTTAATCTATAGATAAGTATCCATCACGGCTACAAAGTTTCGTTTAACCGATTAGCAGTCTCTCTGTCGACCACCAAACCAGGCAGCGTGGCTTGCAAAAAAAATTGCGACCTGTTTTTTTGACAGGCTCTATATTTATAGTGTCAACACATAACGAATCACTTCCAATTGCATCAATAGTAACAAAAGTCGCACCTTAAAATCCTTACATAATGAAACGTCTTTGCCTTTCTAATAAAACAAACACTGAACAGCTGTAGCCGATAGGTCATAGGTCAAAATCATTCTAAACAGTATACAATGCTTTCAATGCTTTGCACTCAGTCGCCTTGCGAACGCCACTGTAGAACGTCCATTTCCAAACGGAAAATTAACTGTCAAAAATTGGCGGGAACATATCGAGTGTTACTTTTTTTTTGTTTTTTTTTGCCGTTACTATTGTAACTTTTTATTATTGTGTGAAATAGATTTTCAACTCAGTGAACTAAAATTTTTTTTAAATAGTTTTAAAGGGAATTTGACGGTAAAATGCATTTCAGAATTACTGTAACTCTGGTAAGTTTTTGAATACTTATTTGTATCATAAAATAATTAAGTAATTTTAATTTACTTATTGCGTTCCATAGTGTAATTTTTAATAATAATAATAATAAATTGTTTATTCATAATAACAGCATTGTATACTCTATCCGTTTAGGTAGTTAACTAAAGGTAAACAATCTTGATGTAACTTTTTACTTAAAAACTCAGTTTAAAAATAAAATGCAAGTAAAAACCAAAGTAAATACAACAGTAACGAATACTAAATCAATTGAACCATAAGTTTGAAAAGTAGTTTATTTGTTTAATATGAATTTGTGTAAAAGGACACATCAAGATTGTTTACCTTTAGTTAACTACCTAAACGGATAGAGTATATTACTTAGTACCTACATAGTAGCTTACAGGGTTGACAAATTGTTAAGTGTACTAAAACTACAATTGAAATGGTGGTGAGGTGCTGCGTTCCCAGTGAGGTTAAAGAATATCCTGTATAAGGGAGTACAGTGCCAGTCCCCATTTGGTATTACAATAAAATTGTACACAGTATGTGGCAACACTAGAATTCGACTACAATTTTATTATTATTATTAGTGACATAGTGTAACTGAAGGTAAAAAAATAAAATGTAATTTTTGATGTTACATGAAGGCTTATGGCTAAGTACCTACCTACAATAATTATACACCCTGTTAAACCACAGCAAACTAGTTTTCAAAATATTTGAACAAAATAAATTAAATCTACACTATGAGTAGGTATGTACTTAATTATTAGAAATAGGTCATAAATAACTCGTGTTTTCAGTTCTATATTCGCAAAAAAACTTGAAAAACGACTCGAAAAGCATACCTTATTACCTATCTAGATAACGCTACAAACTGCGACGGACGAGACTAGATTCTCAAATGATTTTTTACTCATCTACATATGTATATCTAGGTACTATTGCGGTTTTGGTATTTGGCGGTTTGAATATGCGTTTTTGGAAGGATCGATATTTTTTACTCGATCACGCCAGAACAGCTGATCGCATTTGTATGATATTTGGTGCAGAGATAGATTATAGTCTAGAATAGCACAACGAAATTTTTTTTACCTTGATACCGGGGTTTTTGATCCCTTGGGATAATTTCCGACATGCACGCGGGTGACGTCGCCGGCAGAACCTAGTCTATGATAAAGTAAACGCTTCTCGCATACAAAATTAAACTTATCATGTGTAAGATGGGGTAAGTATGCGACAAAGTTAGGTACTAAAATCGCTACCTACATACCTAATACCTAGCAAGTATTCTAGTCAGGGTTTTAAGACTCTTATAGCATAAGGCACACGCACCCCGCCGACGAAGAAGCGACGAACAAACGATTATTTTCTCGCTCAAGAAATGTAGGTAGGTATCTATAACAGATGTAGGTATTCTGTGAACAAAAGGGACACATATATTGATACCTAGTGTTGCACGCTGACTGTTCACAATGCAGAAAGAACTCTTTCTCTTCTAGCTAGTTTGTCGCAGCGACAAGAGCTAGCAAAGATAATACTCGCTTGGCGCGTGAAGCGAGATCATGAAGCTAGAAACTAGAAACGAGTTGGCGAAAAACGAGTGTGTATTTGCCGTGAGTTCTGACGGCCAAGCTCTTGTGAGTTTTCGCTGGCAGTGTGTACAGCCAGCTGTCGACTATAAATGTATGTATATATATATATATATATATATGTAATATATACATATCTCTCTTATACTACACGTATACGACTATAAATGTAAGAAGATACGTACGAAACTTATTACAAAAAAAATGGGCAAGTCATTAAACGAAATTGGACCAAAGATGTCACTTAGGTCGCTGAAAAATTAGCGCAGTTTAATTAAAAGTCTAGGCTTTTAATGAAACGGCTAATTAAACTAGTTGGCTGCAACACATCCAATGGAATGTACAATTTGTTGGACTTTTTAAATTGATAAGCTCGCGTTTGACTACACAATCTCCCCCAATGTAAAGCGGTGATGTGGTCGGCGATACAGCACGCTTCCCTAGAAAATACACCTAAAGCTGGGTACTAACTGGCCGGTGTTACGGGCCGCCGTAATGTAACATTCGCAGCGAGCATGTGTTATGCCGTCTCCTTAAATCTGTGTAAAACAAAACGCATACGCATCATGTTCGTGCTCGTCTCTCGTACGTACTGACTGCATGAATGCTCGCTTTGTAACAAGTTACATAACGCGCCGTAACACCGGTCAGTACCCACCTTAAGACCTACTTTGCGTTCGTCAAATTAAGCTTCCCATTGAATTAGTGTCTTCTGTTCTATACATATAATAAAAATGTAACGGATCGCTGTCTGTACATGGAAGATATATGAAAAAAAATAATTTTGGAACCTTTATCAACGCAAATAGCACCCAAAACAATGATTGTTAGAATTTTTGTCTGTTTATCTGTGCGTTTGTGCACGCTCTCAGAAACGGCTTATCCGATTTAGATGTGGTTTCACTAATAAATTGTGGTAAGCTTCACTTAATAATTAGTGTTTGTTTCATGTCAATCGGTTCATAAAAAAAATTTATGTCAATTTAAAGAATCACGTCGAACATTTGTAAAACTATCTATATCTATCTATTCTTTCTCTTTTCAGTAGCATTGACTGAAACTTTACTAAACTTCATAATCTTAAAATAAAAATGTCTGCCCCAAGTAACTGTTCCACGCGGACGAAGTCGCAGGCAAAAGCTCTAGTGTATGCTATAGTTGCATTTACACAGTCCATCTTTTATGTAAATAAAAGACACTTTATAACGACAATATTTTATCTATCATTTCTCAATCTGTCATTCGAGATTACACCATAGATAGAATTTATAATCTATTTCCACTCTTTTACATTCATTCATCTTTTATGCCTCTGTGCCACACCCGGCATTCACTTCCATATTAAATGTTAAACTATTCTTAAGTAAATATTAGGAAATAAACAGAAAACAAGGTGGCTACTGACCGGTGTTACGGGCCTTAGGTAATGTACCATTCGCAGCGTACATGTTACGCCGAGTCCTTAAATCTTTTTATTTTATTTAATATGGGTTTGCTCTTAACTCTAGTCTAGGTCACATATGACAAAGTCGACGATGGAGCGAGCTTACCCAGAAGAAGCCTGTTCACTCTAATTTTGAAGAGATTAGGGTTGTATGCGTTCGGAAACACAGACGAAGGCAGAGAGTTCCACTCCTTTGCTGTGCGCATTATAAAAGACGTTTGGAAACGTTTAAAATCTGAGTAAAGGTTCGTAGAAACGAGCACAAACATGTGCGTATGTGTTTTGTTTAACACGGATTTTAGGACACGGCATAACATTACATGCTCGCTGCGAATGTTACATTACGGCCCGTAACACCGGTCAGTACCCAGCTTAACATGTGCGTGGTACTCTTTTCCGCGTACTAACTGCACGAATGCTCGCTTTGTAAAATGTGACGCACCGGTCAGTACCCTAGCTTTTGGAAGATAGTTACAATAATTTGTATTAAATAATAATATTATATCTTGGGACAACTCACACACGGTCATCCAATCCCAAACTAGGCAGAGCCTGTGCTATGGCAACCAGACAACTGATAAACATACTTATTTATTTCTAAATACATACACATTATAAACAAATTACACCCAGACACAGAACAAATGATCATGCTCATCACACAAAGATTTGTCCTGGGTGGGAATCGAACCCACGACCTCCGGTTTAGCAGTCAGGGTCACTGACCACTCGACCAACAGGCCAGTCAAAAGTATTGTACCTATGATAGTAATACCACCCTTCACTGTGTCCGCGTGATGGATTACACCCCACTTCCTGACAGACAAACAGGAAGACGGAAAACGAAGTGATCCTATAAGGCAAGGGTTCCCAAAGTGTGCGCCGCGACGACGCCCTGGTGCGCCGTAGAAAGTAAAAAAAGGCGCCGCAGGACGCTCCTCTTCGGGAACCAGACTTAGATATTCGCGGGAACAAAATATAATAAACAGTTCCAAACCCGCTCGCTGCTTAGTATTTTATTTTCTTTTCGTGGTATCAATATTTGAAAAATACTCAACATCATACTGTGGTGGTTTTAATTTTTGTGCCTAGATAATTGTTACCTATTTTGGCAAACTAGGGCACCGGGACATAATACTAAACGGCGTAAGTGCGCCACGGATTGAAATGGTTTGGGAACCCCTGCTATAAGGGTTTATTTATTTATTTATTAACACTTTACGCACACAAATGTACAGAGGCGGACTTAATGCCATAGGCATTCTCTACCAGTCAACCTTTGGGTGATGCAGAGAATGGTGTTAGGTGCAAAATGGTGAATAAAAACGATTGATATTTAATTAATACATACAAACATTTAAATAAATAATACGAATATATAAACTATACATACAATATAAATATATAATAAATACTCAAATTAACAAGATAAATAGGTACACGAAATACTTAAACAATTACAAAAAATAGGTAATTGGAAAACATTAGCGATGTGATGATACTACTGCCAACTTCTTACGAATATGTTTGGTGTTTTTCCTTTTCAGGTACGGAACCCTAAATATTGGGCAAGTGCTAGTCGGACTGGATCCATGTAGTTTGGTTCCATAGTTCTCGAGTAATACGCGGTCAGACTGCCTTTGTAATACATGGGTAGCACCTGTCAGGGTTGCGGAATTTGTTCGAATGAGTCACCGCGGCCCTGGAACGTAAAGGGCTTTAGAAGGAACACGGACAGGTTTTAGTCAGTAAGAGTCTGACACGCCCTTCCGCTCCACCCAGAGCGGAAGAAGTCATTTGATGATTTCCCATCCTTAAAAAAAAAAATAATAAAATACATGGGTAGCTATCAGTGCCGGATTCATATAGCAAGAGTAGCAAATACTACGGGCCCCGCGAATTGGGGGGCCTCGCGCTTGAATTTACAAAAATATGTCGCTGAAAATCAGCGCCATTATATGGATCTGTTTTTATTCCTACCATACTGAGCCATAGCCTTTTTGCGGACATGTGACGCATATTTCCACATCTATATGTCTTTAATTTTGTTTATTTATTAATGGTATGGCTCATACTTCGCGCAAATAAGCCCCGAGTCCGGTCCATACTCAAAAAGGCAAACTTAACGAAGAAATGGAAGGCCCAAATCTGACGACTCTCTGACTTAAAAGATGTTCACGGAGAATACAATTTGTTCATCTCCTGGTATTCAATTTATCTAATGGGACAATGAATCCTAATGAAGCCAAGTTTTGGGGGCCCCTAAGCAAAATTTGCTACAGGCCCCGCACTGGCTTAATCCGGCACTGGTAGCTATTACCTATGTTAGGACAAGGATTGAACAGTCATGTTTCTAAATGACAAACTCATACAAGTCTATGCCTATTAATTTAATAGTAAAATAACTTAAATTGCTACATCATCATTATACTGTACAAAAGACTAATAACACTGCATTAAACCTAGACATTTGAGTTATAGAACCCTAGTTAAACAGCTTTTTAGGATTCCGTAGTAAAACATGGAACCCTTATAGTTTCGCCATGACGGTCGTTTGAAACTTTTAATGATTAAGCTGTTATTTGGCATATTTGTTAGATATTTATGACGCAGATAAAGTATTTCCCATACACGTCAATATTTTTTTTTTGTCGTCTATACCATCGTGTGGGGTATCGTTGGACTGGTTTCGGAGCAGAGATCCGTTTTGAATCGAAACATAACTCGAACAAATCCTCCCCCTCTGAAAACTATACCGTTGTTTTTGGAGATCTGAAACGTATACACGTTGTTAGTATGTATGTATAAAAAAAATCTATCACCGCAACCTATGCTTGGCGAATTAATGAGTTAGTTGATCAATTTGTAAAATGTAACTGTGTAAGTACAAGTTCCTAAAGAGAATGTCTTAAAACGTTTTTTGCATGCTGAAAATGAGTAAGCAAAATATGTGGAACGATTTTAACTTATGTACCATATTTACGCAAAAAATAAATATTCTATAAACTTAAAATTTGTCAAAGTCAAAGCGTTTATTTCAATTAGGCCATTAAACGGCGCTTTTGAACGTCATCATTTACAGATCAGTAAAATAATAATATTACATTAATAAAGTGACTCTACTGTCCATTCGGAAAGATAGATTCTTATGGAGAAGAACGGACAAGAAACTCCATAGTTACTCTTTTCAAATAATGATTTTACAAAATTTTATTTAATAGATATTGTGTGAGGATGATGCACCCAGAGTATGCTACTTATAGGATATACTTATAGGATTCCTCACAGAGGAATTATTACTTAGAATGAAGCGCGTGAGTCTTGCGTTTGGGTTGAAGATAAACCGAGCTAAGACCTAGATGATAATCGTTGATCGCGTCACCGACAACTCGCCTGAAATAACACAGATTGCTAACTGCGACGTGGTTCAGAGCTACGTATACCTTGGGGCTTCAATTACAAACAACGGTGGCTGCGTAGATGAGGTGAAACGGCGTATGGCCATAACCAGAACGGCGATGGGGCGATAAGGAAAGTGTGGAGGAATCGCAACATTACCTAAGCCACCAAAGTCAGGCTCGTGCGAACTCTTGTATTCCCCATTTTTCTTTACGCGGCAGAGACGTGGACAGTGCGCGAGTTGGAAAAGGGGAAGATAGATGCCCTGGAAATGTGGTGCTGGAGGAAAATGCTCGGGATATCGTGGACGCAGTTCCGCACAAATGTGTCCATCCTCCAGGAATCGCGCATACTGCAGTACTTTGGTCATGTCTCTAGGCGGGGTAACGTCTCCATAGAGCGACTGGTCGTGCAGGGAAGAGTAGAGGGAACTAGATCGCGCGGCAGGTCACCTATGCGTTGGACTGATCAAATTAAGCCGCGTATCTGATTGCGCCAGACAGTCTGCCAACAAGGAGAGATGGCGGGAGATCGTGCGGAGAGCTGTGTCCGCCTCTACCACCGACGTGGACGCCTCGACGTGACCACGACCGCTCTGTCAAGAGTGAAACGACAGAGAAGAAGAGAGATTGTAACTTACGGGACGGGTAACTACGGAACCCTTCACTGTGCGTGGCCCGACACGCACTTCGTCAATTGTTAGTTGAGTTAGTCATATCCGGGCCATGAACCTAAACAGACCCTTCGCATCATCGCCATTTGGTTGAGCCAAGATTTTATTAAATGTGCCTACTTCAAGTCTTTTGTCTCCTTGTCATGTCAAGTTTTCAAGTCTAAGTTAAGATTAGGTATGCCTAGATAATTTTATCCTTCGCACAGGCGTTGAAACAACAGTCATTAGTGACCCATACATCTCACACCACAGCTAATCAATATTATAATTGATTATTATCTTCCAGTCACAGAACACGGAATCAAGCAGAGGCACCAAGTCAATTTATATATTTCAATTGCATTGCCATTCAACGTGGCAATGCCGTCAGTCTCTTGGGCACATTACCAGGTGACAGCATTGAGGACGAATTTTTTGATGCTAAGTATATTCTAGTTTGTAGTAAATTTACTTTATTTGTTAATATTAGTTTAACCATAAAAAAGGCACTTTTCAACGACATTTACAATTTAAAAATAAATTAATATAATATTTTTGTGACTAGTTGTCCATTCGTAAAAGAAGAGTAATATTAAAAAAAAATATAATGGACACGCATTTTTCTTTTTGCCACGTAAACAAAAAATAAAGACGATACAGTGCGTTGAAATTTCGCGTGACGTTACGTCCACATAAAAGTGTACCACTGAACAAGCCTCCACTCCTGAATTTTGATATATTTCTCTGTTCACTTTAATAATACTTGTCCAATAGTTTTTGCTAAATCTAACTGTCGGACATAAAGAATCATATTTTTTATTCAGAGGCCCTCAATTTCTTTGAGTTGGTTTGTATGTGAAGTTTTGACAATACCTTCTATAGCAATGGCCGCCTCGGTCGCGGAATAGTTCGAAAGAGTTACCGCGGCTCTGGAACACAAACGGCATTTGGAGAAACACGGAGGATTTAGTCAGCAAGAGTCTGAGGCTCCCTTCCGCTTCGCCCAGAGCGAAAGGAGTCATCAATAATGACTCATTATCGATGATGTCACCGGAAAATTACAGAATTATTAAAAAATCGTTTTGTATTATGTCACCAGAAAATTGCAAACGCCGTAAGATTTTAAAATATCTCGTGAAATTGTAAACTATTTTTTCTTGATAAGACACGTATATATTGGAAACTATTGAAGTTGGATGGGATTCTATACAAAACGATTTTTTCATAATATAGGTATGATTTCCAATTTCAAATCGAAAACAAAGCAAGGCCGTCGCGGCGTTTCTATGCTCTATGGCACAACTTAATAGGCAAAAAACGAGCATCATAAATAATTTAATATGAATATTGTGTAAACGTCAACTATTTGAGTTCAAAGGCGCGTCCGATTCATAAATATGTATTGATTGATAAATACGTAATGTTTAACTGGTGATGATGACTTTGACATTGATGAACGAAGAAACTGCCTAAAATTATTGTACGTAGATACTCTCGGGTTAAGCTCGTGGCTAAAGAATATCAGCACGGGTCGATCAAGGTTAAGCAACGCTTGCCAAGGTTAGTCTTTGGATGGGTGACCATTTTCACATACCGAGTTTCCTCCGTGCCTCCGAAAACACGTTAAGCCGTTGGTCCCGGCTGTCATTTGTAGATCTCTGGCAGTCGTTACGGATTGTAAGAAGCCAGTAAATCAGACACCAGTCTTGCCAAGGAGTACTTACCGTGTTACCCAGTTAATGGGTTGTGGATGTCTAGTAGGCAGCCGCTCCACGTAAAATACTGGTATTCAGCCGAATCCGGCTTGACTGGAAGCCGACCCCAATATAGTTGAAAAGCTAGGCAGATGATGACTCTCGGGATAAAAAGTATCTCATGGCTTCCTCCAAGGTCCATTCCACCTCCTGCCAGGGTTACGGAATTGTTCGAAAGAGTTACCGGGGCCCTAAGGATGTTTGAAGGAACACGGGTGGGTTTAAGTCAGTAAGAGTCTGACACTCCCTTCCGCTCCACCCAGAGCGGAAGGAGCCATTTGATGGTTTTCCGTCCAAAATAAACACGGTTCAATCTATCTCTATACGTACCGGAATTGATCAATGTTTGTTAAGCGGTTTAGACGTAAAATCGTAATATACAGACAGACTGAATTACTTTTGTGTTTACAATAGACTACAATTTAAATGCGTACCAAGTAAAATATGTTAACTTCAAATAAAATAAACCCACTCTATACCGAGGTGCCTAAAGAACAACGTTTTAAGTTCCAAAATATTTTTACACTCATCAGAATAATTGTACGTGATGTATTTGTATTCTTTTTCCGTACCAAAATGGATAAATGCTCGATCTTGTTTCCCTGAAATATAATGTTACTTCTGTTACTAGGAGAAATTGGATATAAGAGCGAGCTAAGCGAGCTCGGAACTTGGGGCACCCCGACTCGGACAGGTTAGGCTAGAAAATTGGTAGTAAAATAGGTACTTTTCTGGTAGGCGTTTAAACACAAGCCTTTTTAATACCTATTGACTATTAGCATAGATTAAAACGGATGTGTGAGATGATTTCGGAAGTATCAGCCTTCGTTAAACGTAACAGTGTTGTGTTTTGGGGTCAGAGGTTGTGTGTTTGTCTGTTACCATTTACCTCAAAAAAACTTGACCGATTTCAATTAATGGCCAGTCTCAATAACGTATCTACCTTTAACCAACTGTCAAATTAGCTACCAACAGTAACTGAAACGTCTTCGTTTCAGCTACTGTTGGTAGTTAATTTAGATGTGTATAATTTAGATATGTTATTGAGACTGGCTGTAAATCAAGTTAAGAAGCACTGCTGAGTACCTATAGCGTACTCAGATCCACTAATGGGACAGGCCTACATTTCGATATGAAGCGAAATTAATTTAATGAGTCCATGTAAAGCTTTTTAAAGTCTGAGAACAGTGTTGCGTACTCGCTCCTGTCATATTTCTGATTTTTGAAGTGAAAACTTCTTTAGCGGCGTTGTGTAAACTCGCGTCAGGACACGTGACCTGATCGAAAATTCGTAAGACGGAGGGAAAGGTGTGAAGTGTTAAATTTTTAATGTAATATAAATTGTCATGTTTGTGCACGATAGCGCAATAAATGAATATTGTATTTTACCACATAAATGATAGTACTTTTATACTGATAATTTAAGCATTTCGTGCGAAATGATTCCCTAACCATTCCACAATATCAACGTTAATGTTCAAGTTTTCACTTCTGCCGGCACTCCCGGAGTGCAAGTAGTGCAACCCGTTGTTTTTTTTCTACAGAAGTCGTCAGTATTTCTGTGTGAAAGGCCAGAAAAACGAACCTTTCCGAGGTTAGCTTAAAGCAGAATAATCATTTGCATAAGCCCATTAAGTTACTCCTATTTAAAAATTTCAACACCATTAAATATTCGCCAGAACCTTCGAGCTCGCTTCGCTCGTTCTTGTGAATTTTTCAAGCTTTTCGCCCCCCCCCGGGCACCCTGGGTCCCAGAAAGGCTTAGCAGCAACTGTTTGCCTGCGTCTGCCTGGGTAAATTCTGGCTACGGCCTTGTCTGTCAGAAGCAGTGGGCTGTAAGCATTAATTAGCAAAAACATCATATCCATCATAATTATTATCGTTAAATATTTGAACTTGAAGACGCGTCAAACTCATAAATATTATTAATGATTGATAAATAATTAGAATTCATCGATGCGTAGGTATTTGGACATCCATACATGTATAATTATTTCGTTTTTGACAGCTGTGATATGAATGCTAATAGGCCGAGTACAGTCACAACGTTTTAAATAGATTGACATTGACACCATCTTAAAATCGAAGCAGTGGTTTTTTTTTTATATGGGTTTGCTCTTGACTAGGTCATAGATACCAGAGACAAAGTCGACGATGGAGCGAGCTTACCCAGAAGAAGCCTGTTCACTCTAATTTTGAAGAGATTAGGGTTGTATGCGTTCGGAAACACAGACGCAGGCAGAGAGTTCCACTCCTTTGCTGTGCGCATTATAAAAGACGTTTGGAAACGTTTAGTGCGAATTGGTGGAATAGCAACAAGGTAGGGATGGTAACTTGCAGTGCGTCTAGATGTCCGATTTCGGTTTTTGAAGTGTGATGTTACTAAACATGAACGCATGTTGCTAAAAGAGTTTTAAATATAAATGTGGATGGGTGGAGAGGGAGAGGAGGCGGTGGAAAGGAAATATTGATCGATGTGTGAGGAGTGATATCAAAGAAAACCGGCCAAGTCCGTGTCGGTCCACGCACAGTGTAGGGTTCCGTAGTTACCCGTCTCCTAAACCATGCCAGAAAGATAGTAAAAAGTACTTAACTATTATTACATAAGAAAGTTACAAATGGTGGACGATGGTGGTGGAATGGTGGAGTGGAAGAATGCTGGTAATGGTGGTGGATGTTTTAAGTCATTTTCTATGAAATTATTAGGTTTTTTTACTTATCCAGTTCCATTTTATAAGTTGGTCGACTATTACTTATTAACTCGTTAAGCGTAGGTAGCGGTGAAGCAGTAATGCTAGCGAAGGAGGAGGCGGGCCGGGCGAGGGAAAGGCAAGGCTTTCGCCCCAACCGCCGCTACAGGAGAAGACGCCCCGGGCGTCGGGAGTCGCAGGGCGATCCCCGGCCACCGTAGGCGCGGGCCTGCGGACGGCGAGCGTTGGGTGGCTCGCTGTCCGATCACCGCCAGGCCCGAGTCGTTGGCGCGTTGTGTTTCACGCGCGCCTCAAAGAGATGTCAGCACAAAAGACGAGACCCCTTAGGGCCAGAGCCTGCCAGGGTTGCGGAATTTGTTTGAAAGAGTCACCGCGACCCTGGAACGCAAAGGGCTTTAGAAGAAACACGGATGGGTTTTAAGTCAGTAAGAGTCTGACACGCCCTTCCGCTCCAGCCAAAGCGGAAGAAGTCATTTGATGACTTCCCATCTTTAAAAAAAAAGCCTAGGTAGCGGTGTTAGTTTTCCTTTTAAATCCGTTACACAACGTGTAACAGAATAAACGCAGTACCTCTTATGGGGTCATTGTACTCATCATTGTGTACAACTTTTAATATGGGACCAACACTGAAATCGTGAATCTGAATCACTGAAATCTCCGTCCGATGTCAGCATAGAAAACGAGGCCCGCGTTAGGGCCAGGGGGGCTACTCTCTAAACCCGAAGTCCGTAGTTTCGGGCTTAGTTGCGGGCGTATTCTAGTCCGTATCACCTAACCATTAAGAATGAATGACAACACGTTCAACAACACACATTCTTAGTTCGGGTTCGGAACTAATCGTAAGTCCGTAGGTGATACGGAGTAGAATACGCCCGCAACTAAGCCCGAAACTACGGACTTCGGGTTTAGAGAGTAGCCCCCCTG